>JAVQJD010098635.1:0-16561 GCA_036023655.1 Nannoperca australis | reverse complement strand
CCTGTATTTTCTACTGTTTATTATTCTTTTTTCAATAACTTTATTGAGCATTGTAACTGTATCAAAAAGCAATTTCCCTTCTGGGATTAATAAAGTATTTCTGATTCTGATTCTGATTCTGAAGACCAACACAATAATGATAATGATGATTAAAACAGTTCAGGTCAGGTTTTAGTAATATACTTCAACAACAATAGGCATTTTGGTGTGGGTATGTGGCTCTGCTCGTGTGGCGCTCTGGAAAAATCTGAACAAGCTTGACACAGACTGTCCCTGAGCTCACATATCCAACAGCAGAGCCTGGGATACACAGCATCTGATGAGCATGAACACATATTGGGAGAAACATTCTAAATTCAGATAAATCTAAATGCTAATACACAAGGCGAGTGGGGATGTGGAGGGAGTTAAATGTGCTGAGAGCAGGTAATGGTGAAGCAGCAAGATTGCCATGCTCAGTGTTTATGCAGGCAGAATGAGTTTATATGGACCATCTAGTGTTAGAGATAGGTTGTGGCCATATTATATGTTTGGATGGCATATAGAACATGTGCATATAAAGCATCTTCCAACTATTGCAGGCTCCTTGGAAAGCTGCAAAACTAGATAAATATATAAAAACACTACTTCATGTGCCTGAATAAGAAACTTTACCATGAAAGCCTCAGCCAACACAGATTCTCTAACCCTCAATATTTACACTACAGACGCTCGTGTCTTCCCCTTTCAGTATTGTTTTTCTTCTGTTGGCTGTCATTCATCTCAGTCAGTGTCAGTGTAACCCTCCCCACCTGCCTGCCACTGGGATGTGTGGGCTGTCTCTATAGGAGTCCAGCTAGGTGTAACCTTTCTGCCCACCGGCACCTCACTGGGATCTAGGGCTTTGGGCTCAGTGTGAACTCCTGAACTCTTCCCCAAAGAAATGCTCAAATAGCAGAGCTGAGGAGAGGGGAGAGGGCAGAGAGAGTGGGAGGGAAAGCGAAAGTGCACTACTGGACAATTAGCCCCCCTAGGAGCATCGTAGGCGGTCTCCCCAAGCCAGAATACACTGAGAGTGTTTCAGAGACTGGCAGCCAGAGAGACAAACCAAAGTGAGAGCGAGCTAGTGTGTGCGTGGGCGTGTGTGTGTCATAGTGTTTTGCATTCACACGCCCAGCGGTTGTTGTTCCGAAATGAGACAGTACGTCGGGTGCCTGCAGGCGTCAATACGACCATTTCTATTATTCAGAGCTGATTACAGCGCTAAATCGTACAGCAGTGAATACTTTTTAATGAGCTTTGAAATACAACAGAGAAAGTTTGTCAGCTTTTTTGTTTGTCTGAATCTGGCTGGCGGGGGGAAAATAGCATATTTGCCGGAGTGATTTGATTAGTGCAGTGGTGTGTGAGGAGCAGGTTGCAAGATGTGTGTGCATATGACACGTGACAAAACTTCCTTTTATGTTTTTTCATGTTTATAGTATGTGCACACATAATAAGAATGTGACGTAGGTGAAAAAATAGCTGCGTATATATAAAAAGCAACAATGACCAACAACATACAGTGTCTATATACAAGTGAAGTGTTTCTGTAAATTGTAAATGTGCATGCATATGTGTGTATTTTTGTGCACCAGAGCAGTGTTAGTATAAATGAGCTTGTGTGTGTGTGTGTGTGTGTGTGTGTGTGTGTGTGTGTGTGTGTGTGTGAGAGAGAGAGGCTTATTGACCTGTGACTACATGGTGATCATGGGCTAGCGCACATACACTTGGATATGTGCACTGATGACAGGTCAGAGCGCTATCCCTACATCCCTCGGGCAGGCAGGTCGAGGCAGGGCAGAGTGCACGTGGGTTTTACCATTTCTCGCTGCACTCCTGTGTGCTCATCAGAAACAACACACACCGGGGCTGACGGCACAAGGTCGAACAGAGAAAAAAAGGCATGGAAAGACTGAGAGAGAGGAAAACACATGCAGTGTGTGTGTTCACACACAACTGACCTGGTTACTGTTGCATAATCTGAAAATGGTCATACTTTGATTAATCCTGACAAATGCATGTTAGATACAAGTTAGCTTGATAATCAGACTCAATTGGCATTTTTTGTGGTCATTATAACATTTTACTGTTGTACTGTTTGGAGGTTTATTTTATTCTACTGTACTGGGGTTATTCTGTCCCAACTAATCAGTAGTGACTGACATAGCTGTCTCGTCAACATCATATTCTATTCTATAAAAATTTGATTGAATGAGTTGTTTTTACCTCATCATTGCATTTATCAAGATACGTGTGACAACATATCCCAATATAGGTTTAAATTAATATTAGTGTATGAGTTCAGTTACACATGTCTGCCCAGGTCTGCTCATTTCACTGATTAGAAACTTTAACCAGAGGCTAATGCACTAAGTGAAATTGGCTCCTGTAGTGATTGGCTGGAATTAAAACCGTGGACCTCCTGGGCACAGGGGTTGAAAACCAGTAATTAGAATCATCAATGAACAGTAAAAGCTCTCCACTCAAACTCAAACTAGTGTATTTCTTTGGAGTTGGTTTTCAGCTCCTTAACGTAGACAAAGGCTGTAAAGAGATTCAGTCAGAAACCCTAAGATAACCCAAAGTTAGTCGCTAACTTTGTCTGTGTTTCTGTTTGGCACTTGCCAGGTAATGTACAGTGGTTATCAGAGCTTTTTCATTGAAAGCAGCTGCCTTCTGCAACATGATGAGCGATGAGAACCAAACCGTCGTAGTTGCGGGCTGTAAAACCAAAACAGTGAGCTAAAAGATGTTAAAACATCGAAGCTGAAGGGAACTGCAGTCTCTGTGAATTCATCACTACAATAGGCCCCTTTCAAATGACATTTACATGTGGCCAAAAACAGTTTCTGGCCCAGTAGTTAAAATATCTCCATTACACGTCCAGTTATGATCTGCTTCCATCAGGCGTGCGTTCAATGCCGCCGACCAAAAGGACAGATGGTCTCGCTGTCCGATTAGCTCGCTGTCAGTCTCTCCGGTTTCATCTCGCCTGCACCTCCTCTTCTATCACTTCCTCGGGTCTGAGCAGGTGTTTGGCCTGCAGTCAGAGTCCAAATCAGATCCATTTCATCTGTAATCAGCTGAAGCCCCTGGCACTGATGGAAGAGATCAGAGCCCCGATCAAAGAATTATAAGCTGACCACGCCTGACCAGCCAACCATGACAGGGCGGCGGTGGGGGTGGGGGTGGAGGTGAGGGGTAGGGGTGTGTGGGCGAGCGAGCAAGAGCTACACTAAGGATGAAAGGAGAGAAGATGGAGATTTGAAGGCCTGCAGAATCTCCCAGGGGAAAAACATGAAAGAGCATGGTGCTGGCAGCAGGGAGGCTGAGATGTTACACTGCAAGCACTCATGGGAGTTTGTTTTTGTTTGTTTTTTGACATTTCCATCAAGTGGAAATAGGTTGTTTAAAGTCACATGTGGTGCTCAGTTACACTTTAATTCAGGGTAATTACGATGGGAAATGAATTCCAATCACAATGTGAAAGAAAAGTCAATGACATTAACTTAATGCAGAATTGCTTGATGCACCGCCGTTGGTTAGCAAATCAATAATTGTGTGCAAATATGGGAAATTATTTTCTCAGGTGCATGAAAATCAATGGGCGGCTCACATATTGATGGTAGCCATTTTAAAGGGGAATTTCAAACACGTTTTGGAATATGTTGACATCGTGTTGGATGTTTCCGAAGGATTCTACAGCAAGCACAATCACACACTCTCTCGCAATCATCTTCTGCATTCATAAACACATTCACACGCAGCATGCAGCCGATCAAACCCCTCTTTGATTATTGGTCTTTCATCTGTGCCAGCTCAACACAAACACCCTGTACAAGTGCATCACCCACACACACACTGCCATACACACAGCTCTTTAAAGTGTTTTCACACCCATATTCACAGATGTGCTAGTTAATGCTATCACTTAGATGCAGACTCACTTATGCTTGATATTGCTTTAATTCAGACCATGCAGACTCTCATACACAAACACACAAACCTATACCTGCTTTAACTGTTCACCTTTGTCTTTCAGGGTGTTTGTGTTGAGCTGTTCACCTTTGTCTTTGTACAAAAGACTCTCAGATGCTGAGTATGCATGGTGTGGGTGTGTGTGTGTGTGTGTGTGTATGTGTGTGTGTTTCACTGTCATTGGATTGTCCATGTCTGCTCCATTAGCTCCAAACATGAATAAAAGCAGTGCATCTACACGGTTACCTTCATCTTTCTTGTCACTGTATAGGAAAAACCTTCTCTGTGCAATGCAGAGCTGTGTTCTTTTCAGCCCTGTTGCATGCATGGCTCTGCAGCACTGTATGAATAAGTGAGAAGAAAGAGCAAAAAATGCTGAAGTCCTTGTTGACATCCCTCACTTTACATCCCTCAAGTCATCAATTTTGCAGGGATCGCTGTAACATGATATTTTTTCACTCTGATTTCATATCCATTTTGCTCTGGTCTTGAACCCAGAACCTTGAAATCTTTCCTTTGATGCATAGCCACAACTGGAGCCATTGTATATTTTTACATTTATATTCCAGTTGTTTAGCTAAAACTGTCATATGGATTGACTTACGACTTGTGATCTCAGATTCAAATCACCAAAACTGTTTTTGAAGGACCTCTGTGTTTTTAAGATCTGATCTCTGAACAAAAGAATATTCTAAATTAGTACAATTATCATATGATACATCTTCTTTAAAGGCTCTCTGGTGGGTTCAGAGACTCTCAGATAACATTATGAACCCCCTGAATGCATTTAAATTACAGAAATGAAAGATGAACTCACAAATTATGATTTGGTAATGATTTCTTCTGTGTGGAAGAAGATCACGTTCAATTGTTTTAATTCTAAAAGTCTTTTTAAAACAAGAGGGGACATCTGTCAGTGCTGTAAGATTATGTGAACCTACATCCAATAAAACAGACTTTTATTACAAACCAGCTATTGGCAGCCTCAGGAACCAGTGCTGCACCAACTTGCTGCTCGGACGATTTCAAAGTGAGGGGATCACAGCATAAAAGTCCAGGAGCCGCTCTCATCCCGCCGTCCGTGAGGTGTAAAATCGTTTGATCCAGTTTGTTCTATTTAGGTGAAACAGCTTTTGTGTGTGTGAGAGTTTGCACTCGGGTGTATTTGTGTGTGTGTGTGTGTGTGTGTGTGTGTTTAAATGCTCCCGGGTACTAAAAGGTGGAGAGAAAGGGGAGGGGACAGGGTTGCAGGAAGGAAGGAAGGAAGGAAGGAAGAGAGCTGACGGTAACCGCTGTGTTTGTTTTGCAGGGAGGCGAGAGGGGCGATGAAGGGTGGGAGATGTCCTTAAGTCCATCTGTGTGTGTGTGTGTGTGTGTGTGTGTGTGTGTATAGAGGCTGTCACGGGTTAATGGACATTAAGTCTGTCCCAGTGTGATAGTCAGAGTGGAGGGCGGTGGGTGATGCACCCTGGCTCTCTGTAACCCACAAAAGGGTGAGAGGTCAGGGTTAAAAGTCAAACAATGCCTGGAAGGACTAGCAATCAGCTGGGACTGCACCATAGGTCAGTGTGTGTGTGTGTGTGTTTGTGTGTGTGTGTGTGTGTGTGTGTGTGTGTGTGTGTGTGTGTGTGTGTGTGTGTGTGTGTGTGTGTGTTTGTGTGTTTGCGTGTGTGTGTGTGTAGGAAAAGGCTGCCAAAAAAGGAGAGGAGGGGTAAATGAAGGGCAGTAAGAGGACAATGGAAAACACAGACGAAAAGAGGACAGAGAGATGGGGGTTGAAAACTTCCTTTTTCCCCCGACATCCACTCACTTCGAAGAAACGGCCGTGCTTTGCTCGTCTTACAGTAGCTCCAAATACACACACTGAACACACATTCAGGTAAAAAAAATATTTTTTTTTAAAACACACACACATGCACACACAAATCGACAAGCACAGCCAAAACACACACAGAAGCTCAGCAACCTAATCAGAACATGTGGCCTATTTCTCTCTATGTTTTAATGAGCTCTCCTTTGTGGAGTGCTGACTGATATTATTAGGCTGCCGTGTCTTAGCTCATTAGCTAAACCAGGCTCAACAACAACACCAGCAGCTAAAAGATGATTTGATACCGCCTGCAGAGTTATGTGACTCCGCAGGACCTTAAAGAGGCCGTGGTGAGAGACAGAGCAAGGGAGTTAATTTGGTCACCAGGGGAGAGGGAGGCTGAATCTCGCTTCTTACGACACAGCGAGGCATCATAAGAGTCGGTTTGATAGAAAGAAAAAGAAAAATACATCATAGACTTACTTCAGCCTTCTCCCCCAGCATTTATAAAGATCCCTGCAGATGTGGCTTGAAGATTCAGTGTGCAATTTTAACAGCAGAGTGGTGTCAAGTGAGGAGAAGTAGTCAACAACACTGAAAATAATACTGAAGCTAGCTAATCTGTTGTAGTTGATTGTTATTGCTCTATGGTGAATGGCTTAATATTTTGTATTGGCACTGTATGGAATCCCTCTGCTATATGCTATTAAATCAGCTAAATGAATCAGTCTGAACTGAAGACTTTGCTGGTTTTTAAATGGTTTGTGCAGCTGCATGCTCTCAAAGCTTGCAACTCTGCTAGCGAGTTATTTTGCTTGCATGTTTATTGCCAGTTTACTGCTAGTGACTGAGTGAGCTATTATTACAATGCTATATTATAGACAGTGTTGCAGTGTAGTACATTTACTCAAGTACTGTCCATAAGTACACTTTTGAGGTACTTGCACTGCACTTGACTATTTCTATTTTAAGCTACTTTATACTCGTACTAGGTTAATATTGTACATTAATTTGAGAGCTATTAATAAGTTACATTGCAGACTTTACATTACATTTGTCTAGTTAAAAATTATGATGCCTTGTTATAGATGAGAAACACTGAAATGTATGTTTCAACATTAAAATGTTGTGAAAATGTTAGTATAAGTAATAATTATCATAAAATGTAACACATGGGCCATTCTGTGCTTTTGCTTAATACTTCTATACTTCTACTCAAGTACAAATTTGAACACAGGACTTTTATTGGTAACATTTTTATTGTTGTATTTCTAGTTTTACTCAAAAGTAAAGAATAGTCAGTCTAATCTGTGTAGTTCTAGCACCACTGCTTATGGATCGCACTAGCAGTGGGTTTGACTGAGTTGTCTTATGAGTTTTTATTTCCTTTAAAGGTTGCAATGGTCACATTTCAGTAGGAATGAACTATTTAAAATTACGTTTGTTGTTGTTTTACTACCATAGCATTGATGTGTTCTTTATTCACTATCATCCAGAAAGTTCTGTGATAATACAACAGTAATGCAGCAATATGTACGTATCAAAGCAATCCTTGTGATTGCAATACAACCCGACCTTGTATGATACATCCATCTAGTGTTGTAGCGGTGCTATCAGCAGGTGAAATCTGACACTGAAACCTACACCATAGGTATCTATAAAGGCACCTCTGTTAACCCTTTGCTTTAACTATAAATAAACAGACGAGCTAACAGGTCTACTGAAAACTGCATGTTGTGGCAGTCCCTTGAGAGTCTCAGCTTTCTCTATACCCACTGTTTCCTGTTATGGTCAAAGGAGGGTGCAGTGTGTTGCAATATGCAGCTGAATGAGGTGCTTCTCCGTTGGAGGACAGCAAACGTCAAAGGGAAAAACAGAGACTGGAGCACACTGATTGATTTGCAGACTTTAATTATGCAAACCAACTAATGTTTTGACACTACTGTCATCAGAGCCAACGAGGACAAAGACATGAAGCAAACAACATATTCATATAAATCAATATGTACAGGTGTACAATTATCATTGCAGTCTGTCCCAGCATGCACTAGGTGAAAAGGAAAGTCCTCAACAGATAAAACTACCATATTGATGATATTTCACCACGACTTTATAAACCATTGTTTCCTGGATTTGAAAATCCACATCAAGTGTAACACATTGGCAGTATTATTAGTGACCAACTGTCATCCTGTTAGACCGGCAGGGAAGAGGAAAGAGAGACAGAGATGGAATAAAAGAAAAGCAGAAAGAGGCAAACAGAAAAAGAGAGTGAGGTGTTGAAGTTTTTAAGCAGGCAGAAGCATTGAATCTCCAACTCCTCCGCCATCCTCTTCCTCCACCTCTTCCCTTGGAGTGTTTATATGCTGCCTCTTCACTTAATTCGGCCTTCAGGATGTGCACTTCACTTCGTTACTTCTCAGCACAGAGATGGAAGAGTGGATGTTGAGGGAGAAAAAAAAATTAGCAAGACTCAGGCTATATCTCCAGACATGTTTTTTTCTTTTTCCATAACTCTCCCTCCATTTCTCTCTTCCTTTCAGTCCTTCATCCCTCGCTCCCTCACTCCCTCCATCTCAATCTCAATCTCGGCTCACTCAAGCGTTGGCCGGCAAGGCCTCTAGCATCGATCCAATAAAGCTGCTAGTCGGCACTGCGAGGCTTGAGGAGCTTTCACCCAAACCCAGCGTTTAAGCACGCTCATTGAACAGCACGTCACCATGATCTGATCTGGGGGTGGAGGGTGGCCGGGAGTGTGGGGGGTGTTTGATTTTTTTTCTTCGTTCTGCCTCTTGTGATTTTTCACTCAAAAAAGTGTAATCAATAACAGTCACATTCCTTGGACGTGGGCACACAAACACACACGTGCGCACACACACACATCAAATCTCCCCTGCCAATCCACCAAATAGACCAAATGTTTGTTTGCCAGCAATGGACTTTAATATTCACGTGTGAGGGAACAGATGAGGGAGAGGGAGTAGGAGATTTAAAACGTGCTACATGTACACAGGTATTTTCCGTCTTTGTATTGGGTTAAAGTAAATGAAGTTTGACGTTTTGTGCCTGTTTAAAAGTCAATGGAGTCCCTTTTTCAATGAGCATGCATCATCGTAGGCGCCATTTCATTCGCTGATACACAGCAGCAGGTGCAGAGGGGAAAGCGTACAGATGGTGTGTGTGCATTTCTGTGTGCGTGTGCATGTTTCTATTTCAATTCTCATGAGGGAATTTGGTCCTCATAAGAATACAAACATTATGAAAGATCCATCTTGGTTAAGGTTATGCTTAGTGAGTTAGAAATACAATGGGTTTACTATACCTTAGCTTTAAGTTTAAATTAAAGGGTCAGTTCACACAAATTACACCATCTTTTTTCACTTTCCACTGCCAGTGGTCATGCAGATAGTTTGTTTGGACATATCCATCTCTGAGATTTCTGCTGCCATTTGAATACATCAGACGTGAATGGAATTTTTCTTGTGGAACTCACAGCGTTTAAAAATGACATTTAAATGCAACAGTGTTATTGGTTAGTTCTGAATCCGAAAACAATACTGTGAAGAGTTTTCATTGGAACTACTTTCTACCCCTAAAAATAGAAAACTGTGGACAGAACATTCTGTCGATCATCCTCAAGACCTTAATATGCTTCAAACTGAAAATATGAAATGATGTAACAATGTATGAATCCTAATTTCCATTTCCAAAATAATAATAAAAATATATTTAAAAAGTGATTTTCACACTTAAACACTCGCTAATTAAAAAGGAAACAACTAATTAAGAACAAATTAATGTATCTAAAGCTGTTCCTGGTGGATTTTACAGTTAATACATTTCATTTTGAATTTGTGTGTTCTTAACAGATGTATGCCTCTAATTGGTGTTACTGAGTTCACACAAAATGGTATAGGTATAAGGGCTGGCAGGTCCAAAAGCAAACTTGAGAGTTTGTCATTGTGTGTGTGTGTGTGTGCATGAGTGAGTCTTATTTTATTGTGACGTTCTTCTTCTCACCCTGTGCATCAGTCTCACCTGCAGCCCTGTAACAAGTCAATCATCCTGTGCTGTTATTGGACTGTAATGTCGCTCTGTAGCCTCAGACTTGACACGTTCATTAGGTATAAACCAATTCATTTACAACACAGTGCTATTGGATTGTCCTTGCCTCGACATTCATTTCCCAACACATTGGCATTTGATGCGTTGCCAGCGCCAATTAACTTTGATAACTCAGCCCCAGTTTAATATACTGCTGCTGAATTGGCTTGACAAGAGTGCAGCGATAAGCTGTTTCTGAGCTTTTTGAGTAGCGATAGCTGGATTATCACTCTCTCAGAGTGAGGGAGGGGCAGGGGAAACTTTCCTGAATACCCCCCCACCCCCCCGCCAAAAGTCATTAAAATGTTTGGTTTGTTTTTGTTGGCCGACATGCACACACAGAAGCACATACACTGATTATAGCTATGTCCTATTTGGCTTTAATGATTTGCATAACTCATTTGTGTTTTACATTATGGTGGATTTTGATGACCATGTTCAGATTTATAGTACATTCAAAGTGAGAAATGTCAGTGGTGAATCTGTGAATTATTTTGTGTTGCTTTTTGAAAAATTTACAAGTTGTAAATATTGTTCTGACAAAAATGTTTCTGATAAACAACTAAGCCAATAAAGGGACTGAATTGCTGCTTCCAGCTGATGTGTTGGTTTTTCTTTCACTCCGCAGGCTGCCAGGAGCCAGCCTGCTCTCTCTAGAATCTCTCTGATCAACGGATTGATCCCTCCATCCGTCACTCAAGGCCAGTTCCAACAAATTGGGAGCAGACATGGGAGCCGTGGGCGGGATGAAGGTTTTGCTCCTGGTGCTTCTGGTTGTATGGGAGAAGTCGCTGGGTCTCAACTGGAACTCAATCCCACGCAAGACTGTTCGATACCAGGGTGAGTGAGCAGTCTAATACCAGCTGATAGAGGAGTTAGACCTCAGGGGGCCCTGACACTTTCCAGTAAAAGCCAAACTCAGACACATGAAGCTCTGCTAACTATCTACGAGCTAACAGTCAAGCATGGTTTTATTTGATGGCCAGAGTTAGCTAGTTTGATGCATTTATGTGTACAAGATGAGTCGGTTCTGCTGCTATTCATGATGTTGCTGTATAAACTGAGAATCTGTCTGAAAAGGTCAGTTAACAGTTAAATGAGTTAATCAAGGTAAAGGTACTATACTACATAGTGTTGGAGAGATGTGATTGCATCTATTGAGTTTGTCTGAGCATATATATATATCTATTTTAATGAATATATATATATTAATGAATATATATATATATATATATTGCTGTTTATTACTGGCCATAAGATAGTAATATTTAGTATTTCTGCTCAGACATTTGATACAAAAGCAATAATTGCAAAAATGTATTCCATTATGACAATTAGGGAAGATTTTCCATTATTTCAGAGTTGGATGAGTTCTGATTTTTGTTAAGAGGCCGACATCGACCCTCAGTAAAACAATACACCAGTCTAATCCTAACACTCAACTGTATTTGCACTCTTTATCTCAGCCCTCTTCTGCAGCCAGGTCCAGCTTTCTTCACTAAACAATACCAATTGTTGCAAGCTGAGAAATAGTCTCTTTTTTAATCCCTCAAAGGGAATTCTGAATTCTCTCTCTTGGGGATTAGAGCAATACAATAGAGGGAAAACATATGGGAAAGATTCTCTGTTTTGCCTATTCCACCTTTCATCCCATATCTACCTCTTCTTTCACTTGTCTTCCTCCTCTTTCTCTTTGCCTTTTATGCCTCCCCTCCCCTTTTTTGCTTTGTATGCTGCAGCTCAACGTATGAACCCAAAATGCTCTTATGGTGTTTTCACAAAGAGCTCAGATTTCAGCCGCTCTCGAGGAGAATGGCGCTTGGTGGCAGCGGTGGTGGTGCGGTGTGGGGATATTTCAAAAGCTGCTTTCTCATGCCGCTATCATGCATCCCCCACTTCTCATTCTTATTTTTCCCATTCAGCCCTCCTCCATCCTCTCAACCCTCCATGATACGGTCATCGCTGGTGTTATGGTGGGATGTGAGGACATAGGATGGGGGCAAAACAATTGATAGGGCGTCAATACTTTCTGATGAAATGCTCCACTGTGACAAAGCAAAGCCAATGCTGGCAGAGAGCAGCCCAGATCTTTGCTGCTCTTTGATCCGAACACACTTGTGGTAAAGACACACAAGACGGGGCAAACGGGGACAGCTGCACATGGTCTTATATGGAAGGAGCAATCGAAATAAATAATATAGAGATAAGATAAAAATATAAAATATCTCATTTTCTGTAATTTTCTGAAAACGGGTGAATAAATCTGCCTATAGAGCCAAGATAACTCCCCTCTCTTCTAGTGCAGCTTCGCTTTTTGTCATGAATGTCTTCAAAATAAAAGCCTTGTCATGAAGCAGGAGAAGGGAGATGAAGTCACTATCATACTTGATTCAAGTCTGCCACTTGAGTGCTGAGAGATTCTTGACACAAATTGATTTGCATTGGGAACAAGTGGGATTATTTTATCGTTGACAGATTTCTCCACTTGGTTGAAGAAAAGTGAGGCTCAGTACTGGGTTAAATGACTTATATGGATGGGTTCTTGCTACAGTGCTGAGTAGGAGATAGGAGGGAGGCGAAATGGAAAAACAAAGCTTCAGAAAGGGGGGGGAATGAGAAGAGAGAGAGAGAGAGACAGGTAGAGAGATACAGAGAAAGACTGGGGGAGAGAGGCCAGTCACTAACTGCCTTAAAAGGACAGAAAGTAACTTCAGTGGAACAACACAGGGAGAGAAACACACACGCACACACACACACACACACACACACACACACACACACACACACACTGCAGGCCATTCACCCTGTTTCATTTTGCATGAAGGCATCTCCCTGCACAGACACACAGCATCCACTGATGTGGTGTGTGTGTGTGTGTGTGTGTGTGTGTGTGTGTGTGTGTGTGTGTGTGTGAGTGTGGGTGTGCGTGTGTGTGAGAGAGAGAGAGAGAGTTGCTGTTTGCATGCAGTGTGAGTTTGCAAGACAGAGACAAGCAGACAGGCAATGGAAAAACTAGAGTGAGAGAAAAGTGTGGGAGCACAGAGGGCGTGTGTGTTTATACCTATTAGTGTAGAGAGAGTGTGTGTGCACGTAGCTGTGTGTCTGTCTATCTAGTCCCCCTTTGTTTATGTGAGTGTGTGTGTGAGTGTGTGTACTGCTTAGGCTGGCAGTCTGAGGGATTTAGAGCTATAGGGAGTGCAGGAGGGGTGTGCGTGTTGGGGGGGTTATAGTGGGGCAGAGATGGTTAAAGAGATAATATTTACCCCCCCCCCCAACCAGCAATTACATGAGGGTGAAGAAGAAGAAGAAACACAAACATCCTCTCTCTCTCTCTCTCTCTCTCTCTCTCTGCGTGTGTGTCTTGTTCCCTCGCTATCTATCCACCTCTTCCTTTTCTTCTTTTATTTTTTCAAAAGTCACATGTTGACATTTCAGATTTTAGCCTGTTGTTATTCCTCACCAGCTGCTCGTCACATTTATGGACCGAAAAGAAAATCTTAGTTGGCTCCTAATGAGACATTTAATGTACACGCATTATGTATAGCCCTCGTGGAGCTGCTAATGAGAGCTGTAAATTTACATTCTTTTGTTTTCTAATTGCTGGTATAGTGCATGCATCTGGATTTATTTTCACTTTTGTGTGGTAAACATTTCATATTATGTTCATTGTACACATTCTCATTCATAATGTTTTGCTAAAGGTCTTGTCATTCATACATTTTTACTTAATGTTAAAGGAAAAAGCATTATATCATTACATTATTTTCTCACTGGCAACAAAAAAACAACAACATTTGAGTCTCAATACTTTCTGACTTCCCTTTCTGACCAAGGTTTTGTTTTGCTTAACATTCTTAACAAGGGGGCTCCTTCTTTGATTGCTGACACACACGTTTTGAATGGTAACCTCAGTCTAGTCTAAATTTGAATATTATAAGCTAATTTCAAATCTTTTTTCTGTCTGCAGGTGTGCCCTGTAAATGCATATTTCCTTCCTGCTTGTTCAATGTGATTGGCTGCTATTGGTTGATTCAAAGTATATCTGTTGTTGGGATAATTATATTTTTTGTAACATACAGTTTCATCCATTGGGCTTAGGGAGGATATCAAGTTAGTCCTTTCGAGGAAGTCCTTTTTCTTCTTACTTAATTGGCCGCAGCTGATTGGAGCATCCATTGTGTTGTTTTAAGCCATTTTCACGCCCTTCACCTGGCCTGTTTCCATTTACCACAGAAAATACTGATAACAGATAACATTGTCTTCTCCCACTCCTTTCTATCTTTTTCTCTCTAACACCCTTTTTCCCTTTCTCCTTTGGGTTTTCTCCTGTGGGTTCCAGCACTCACACACACACACACACACACACACACACACATGCACACACCCACACGCACTGCTTAGCCTAACCCAGTGACAGAGGCCAGTAAGCCCAAACTATGACAAAACGCAGCAGCTGTGGTTAAACAAAGAAAGGAAGAAAGAAAAAAGTATGAGAGAAAGAAAAGAAAGAGGGAGGTAAAGATGAAGAGAGCAGGAGAAATACAACCCTTAGAAACCTGATATGTTGTTTGAAAATTTGGCCAGCTTTGATGCAGCAAATGAGCCCTGCATATTTAAAGAAAAGCCAAAGCAAATGTATGCCTCTTGATTTAGAAAAAGGAAGATAGAACGAGAGATGGTGGCAGGAAATAAAAGCACAGAGCTGAAGGAAAGTGGAAAAGGGCTGGGCCTGTGACCTCCAGAAACCTCTCTCTCTCTCAACCTTTCTCTTTTTTTCCCCTTGTTTCTGTCTCTCTGCCGTATCTCCCCAAACCCTCCAATTACAGTAATGAGTGGTTGAGAGCGAGGCAGAGGAGGAGGCAGAGAGATGCTGTGCGTGACTGGGAGAACAGATGGGGGAGAAGGAGGGAGGGATGGAAGAAGGAGGATTCATCACTGCTTTTTATCTGCTATGAGTGTCACTCATCCCCTGACCCTGCGCTGATTGGTCAGTGAAGATTAACAGCCGGGACCAGATGTCAGGACCTGGAGTGCTCTCTGTTGTCATACAGACTTTGTGAGAGCTGATGTGTGGCACGTGGGCATGGGGATTAAAATGAAAATGCCACTCGAAGGCTGCTTTTATCTAAAGCACCTTCTTGTGGTAGTAGTGCCATCGTGGCTGAACAGATTATATATAAAATTATATAAAACATCCATTATTTGTATCCTTAAAACAAAAATGTACAACGTGAATTTGACATGTTTTTTTTCTTAATGATGCAGTGTGATTACATATTTATTGCATAAATGATACAGTACTACCGAAGATTGACAAGAAAATAATTACAAATTTTGAAACTTAACAGGCAAAAATTGCCAAACATTTGCTGGTTTGTGCATCTATATCTTATATATTTGGTGTTTTGACTATTGATTGGAAAAATACAAGCAATTTGAAGAGTTTGTGATGCCTTGAATTGAAATATAAAAGCTGTCAGTTCTCAGACAGACTGTAGATAACATATACATGCAGCATACAAATTGCGTGCAAAAAGAAATGATTTGAGGGTATGAAATAACATACTAATAATACATAATGAGTAAGTCTCGTGTCTGAACTATCAAAAAACCTGATACCCCTGATACTCCTGCTTTTTTATTTTGGGGGCAAAGAATTATTTCTTTGCTAATTTTTCAGAAGTTTTTTGAATAATGATAATGTAGTTGTAGTGATGGGAGTAGGTTGTTCCAAAAAGATGGTGCTCTGTATTTCAGTGAATATTGATTAAGGGAAGTCCGACAATAAAAAGAGGTGGTACTGAGTAACTCAGTTGGACAGAAATGTAATGTACCGCTTGAGGCTGTGGCTCAGGTGGCAGAACAAGGTTTAGCTTTAATCGTAGGCTTGTTAGGTTGTTGTTCTATCCCAAACCAACCACTTCTACCTACATTTGAACGTGTCCTTGAGCAACACAATGCACCACATATTGTTCCCAATGGTGTAAAAAAATGTGAGAGTTGCTTTGTTTGGACAAAGGTGCGCCAAATGAATGTAATGCAATACCAGTACATGCTCAATCTGAGCAGTGGAGCAACCAAAAAAATGACTGACAGCCCGACTACACTGGGAGTACTGACTTGTGTGGCTTCCTGACAGACTTCCATACAAAGTATCTACAGTATGAGGAAGTTTTATTATTATTATGCTGGGTTTGAGTGAAGCGTTCCATAGTCTTAATGGCTTTCCCCTTCTTGTGAATCACCAAATACTCATCATCATGTAAATCGTTCAGTAAGTCAAATTCCAATATAGCAGAGCCATGCTGCACCGGTTGAGCTCCACAGGCTCCCCTCTATCTCTCTTTTATGTGTGTGTGTGTGTGTGTGTGTGTGTGTGTGTGTGTGTGTGTGTAATCATCACCAACATTGTACAAAAAGGCCTAACTCTCCCCAGCTGGGGCCCTGCCGCTATACCAGTCATACATGCTGAACCATGACGCTGGAATGGAAAAAGCTTGCTTGTGGCATCAACCAGCTCTTGATTTGTTCTGCTTGTTGTGGATTGCAACAACGGGGGGGGGGGGGGGGGGGGGGGGGGGGGGGGGGGGGGGGGGGGGGGGGGGGGGGGGGGGGGGGGGGGGGGGGGGGGGGGGGGGGGGGGGGGGG
>JAVQJD010098623.1:0-15370 GCA_036023655.1 Nannoperca australis | reverse complement strand
AAATATCCACAAAATGTTTGGAAAATCAGTGTGTACTTCTTGTAAATTTGTCTATTTAGTAATTTGCCAAAGCTTTAGATTTATAAGTTGAGAATCCTGATAATGTTCTTCTCCACTCTGATCAATGTGAGTTATCTCCAGCCAAAAATGTGTTCTAATGCCTTGAATCTCTATATCATCAATTTACCGTTACAATTCTCCACAACACTGCTCCCCATAACATCACAAAAAAATCCACTGCGTCCTGCACAAAATATCCAATAACCTGTCTGTCTGTTCAGTTAGGTTTCATCCACGGCCGACTATTCTGCTTCAAGATAATCTATTACTATGAAGTATTAAAATCACTTTATGGCTTATCAATATAACACCTTATTTGTTTATGACTTATTCATCCTCATATTTTCTATAATGCTTAATCAACTATTATATTTATATAGTATCAGATCTTTTTATGGTTATAGTGCTTTTTCACACAATGCTTTACATTTTTATAGAATATTCATCTTTTTCTAAACTCCTTTTTTTATTTTACTACTCTTTCCCCAATTCAATCCTACTTTTTCCTTTTATCCTTTAACTACTAGATCACTTTTGCTTTGAACTATCTCGCCAATTCATCGCCTTTTCTTTTTCTGTCTCCTCTATTTCTTTCTGTTTTTTCTCTAGTTCCTCTCTTTGCAGCGCTGAGAGAGAGACTGTCTTGCTCCTACAACCACTTCTCTTTTTTTTCTTTCACCCTGCTTTGTCCGCTTACAGCTGTGAGCAGCATGCTTATCTGATCTTTTATAGTTTTCCATCCATCTACACGGCCCCAATCGTCATCCAATTCTCTATTGAATTCTCCTCTATCACTTTATTTCAAATAATTTAATAGTCCAATATTCTTTCCAAATTAACAACAATCACAATCTATTTTTTATCCAGATAATATTTCAGAACCTAAAATAACACAATTGTGAGTCCAACTCAATATTTTTCAACAAAAGATAATTCTGAGTCCAACTCAGTCAAACACATATAACTCTAGATCCAACCTAGTTCTGAGTCCAGCTCAGTTTTTTACACATAACTGATAAACAATAAGTTTCACTTATAATAATATTAAATAATACAATTCAGCACAATTATATCAGCACTTTTATCGCTTCAACTCAGCACATATATTAGAGACCAACAACGCTTCTCACATTCAACTTTTCCACATCTGATCACAGATTTTACACACATATACTTAATCTAGAATTTTTCGGCGTACCGGCCAGGCCTTTAAACCTTCCTGATATACGGGTCAACGCCTCAAATACCGTACTATTTCGGCGTACCGGCCAGGTATTTCAACCTTCACTTAGTATAAGGGTCAACGCCACAAATACCGCAAAACAAAAAATTTGGGGGTTCCCCAGTCCCCCAGGACTTTAACCTGGCCAGCCTCCCAGAGACTTCCTGTCTTGTCTTTCATTATATAAAAACACATAGCTAAAAGGCACTATTAAACAATGTATAAGAATCCATAGCTGAATTTTATATCAACAGACTGCATTCCCAACACTCCGTCGGACTCCGGGCCAGCCCCGTTAGCTCTTCCATCTTGTTAGCTAGCGATCTCACGTTGCACATGGTTTGAATTTTCTCCTCTCAATACTCGTCCGATTTTCCTTTCCCCTGCAGCCTTGGTGTGTTTCACTCCAGATCTCCTGCAGGATGTCCGCAGATCTGGTCACCATGGCCGGTTTAAGTTCAATCAGCTGATCCTGGGTGTAAACAAAAGCGGCCATGAAGTTGTTGCGCTCAGCTGACTGCAAGTGAAAGTACCTCCAGAGCGAACAGAAACACCTAAAACCTCTCCACCAGCACATTTGTGGAGGCCACGACACCAACAAGTTAACACCAAACAAAAAACCTATAAGTACAAAGTTAAATAACAAAAAGATTTAAAAAAAGCAAGTAAGACGAGTGGAGCAACCGTAAAAGGCAGCACGCACAGAAGCGCATGCGCAATAGAACTGTGTATCAATAATATATCAGGGAGCTGAAACAAGAGACACAGAATGACAAGACAGAATAGCACATAACACACACCAAGTACTACCAGTAATTTCAGAATCAGATTTATTTGCCAAGTAGGTTTACACATACAATGAATTTGTCTTTAGAGCAGCCTATAATATTTATCCTAATATCTTTTCCCAATCTTGGTTAATTTGGGTTAATGTAAAGTTCTGAAGGGAAACAATGTAACATTTAAGGCCCTTAAGAGTTATGGGACTAATTTAGATGTGTGGATACTGCATGTTGGATTTTTGGATGGAACAAAACAATACATTTGAGAGCAATGAAACAGAAATGTGGACGAAGAATAAATAAAAGTTTAGTGCCCTTGTATCATCCACTTTCCACAGAAGTAGCAGCAGCAGTGTGGTAACATCCAGCCCTTGCCAGTGACACTCAAGGGGTTGGCTCTGAGGTTTAGGCCAGAACACAGAAGGAATGCCAAGCTGGGCACCTGCCATTACACCTGCCCTTATCTCTCTCTGGCTTCTGAATTGGAAAAGTTGGAAAGCTGCTAAATTTGATAGCATTTCTCTATAGTGACAAAAGTTTTTTAAATGTTATATTAGCTTGAAGCATTAAATGTAGTATTTGCTGCTAAAGAAATAGTGGCAGTAGAAATCAGTTTCTTAAATAATGAGGCTTGACCAACTAAACGAATTCTCTTTGCACAACAGTATAGAAGTGACTTTACATTTACATTTAGAAGACACTTTTATTTCCAAATTTATTTACTTCCAAATAAGAGCTTTACATAAAGTGCAGAGAACCATGATTGAAAACAACAAGATGTCTCATCAGACTTGTAAGGGCTGGTGATGAATCACAAGTGCTATAAGTAAGTACATCGCTGCCAATGGCAGAATCCAAAAGAACAGTAAATCTAAGAAAAGATTATCTTTGTACATTATCAAATACAATACATTCAAACTAAAAAGACAATTATACTATAATATCGTACAATATGCTATACTTTATAGAAACAATGTGTCATTTAAGTGCTGTTGTATTCCCGGAACAAATGAGTCCTTATGTCTTTTCTTGAAAGTGGCCATGGTTATGGTTAGGGTCAACAAGTCAATCACTGTTCTACATCACAATATTTGAAACTGCACCTTACCATTAAAAACAACTTGAACATGTTCATGATCCTCTCTAGGAGAGTTGATCAGGTTAGGTACATGTTATGACATTGATAGTGCTCTTAACAATTGACTTGATGGGAACTATCACAACACCTCATTGCACATTATTGGTTATTTAATCAAAAAATTGCATTTGCTTGAACAACATGCATTCTAAACACTGACGTTACTGTGTGGAGACGGAAAATGTTTAATAACTATGATCAGTTAGTACATAATCAAACTCTGCTCCCACAGAAAATGACTAACAAGAAGACAGTGGTGGAAGAAGTATTTCAATCCCTTGTATACCACAATGTAAAAATACTATAGTCCTGCAATCAAAAAGTACCTTGAACAAAACATACATAAAGTCTCAAAATGGAAGTACTCATTATGCAGAATGAACTGAAATGCAATGTTATACATGTATAAAGTCTCAAAATGTACATAAATGCTGTACCTGAGTAAATGTACTTTCCACCATTGAAAGAAAGCAACATCCGACTAAATAACAAAGTGTTAACAAATGTCCATTCAGCCTATCAGGCTAATTCATCTGGTGAAACTGGTGAGACAAGTGTTGCCAAGCAACTGACCCTTCCTTCTCCTATCACAAAAGGTTAAATTTTTTAGTTTTGTTTGTTTCCCATTTTATTAAAACCGGCACAGGGCTTAACCATTCTGGCAGCAAACTTCAGCTATCATAACTGTCAGCTATCAGACAATTTCCGCGAGCAAAGTCATACATACAACAACTTCATACGAACATACAGAGTCCTCTCACCAACACAATAAACACGACCACATCTGAAGGCGACAACTGACAGAGCAGAGCCTGGACATGACACTCTTATGAGGACTGTGGAGAAAAAGAATAGTGCCAGTTCAACTTCCTTTAAAGATCCTGATTAAAAAAAAAAGAGAAAAGGATGGAGGATTGTGACTAAACACTAGCAGGAGAGAGAGAGGTCAGCTCTATAGAAAAAGTGTCCTAATATTTTGAGCTTGAGACTGTTTTGACGCTTTTAATTCTGTCTGTTTCCTGATCCATATCTGTTTTAATATTTGAGGGGAAGTATCATTCATGACCAAGCAAGCAAGCATGAATAAAGCTTATCTATGACTTATAAAAGACAGAGTTGCAGTGGAAAATGGTTCATCAGGTGATACAGTTCACCATATCTGTTGTATTATTGCCTTGTGAAAAGCTTGGTGTGTGTGTGTGTGTGTTGTAAGTACAGTAAATATGAAGACGGGTGATTCCCAGTTACACATGAGGACAAAGTACATAGTTTGGCAGCTGAGTACACAAAATGCTTCCATCAGCAGACCAGCTTAGAAAATACTATTGATTTGTATAATTTCTACCTCAAAGCATTATTCTTGTGTTTGATGATTAAATCTACAGATGGCAGCAGTATTTTCGCCATCACCTCGACGCTGCAGGGTTCTGTTTATTGTGAGACACAATCAATAAAAACTGTAGGTATCGGGATGAATGAACAGATAACGCCACATTTAAATCCATTAAACGGAAGAAATGCAAGAGACTGTAATCTGGGAGTCAACAGCCATGCAACAGGCTGCAACAGGTTTATGTTTAAATGTGGCGCTATCTGTTCATTCTACTTAACAGAGTAGACTTGCTCCGTGTCATTTTTTGCATATCTAGTAATGGCTATGATACATGCTAATACTAATACTCATTATATGTGTTACACAGCTCTTTACAGAACCAGGATTAAATCAAGCAACACACACAAACATATACACACAGTTAGAGTGTAGCAGTTTTCTAAAAATTATGATAAATGTGATGCAAATGTTCAACAAATGGGTATTTTTACTACATGTTTTGTATAACCAATATCCTAAACAAACTGCCAAATGCTGAGACTAAACATTATGACTTCATCTGTAGTACAGTACAGTAAAACACTGTGTACTGTTCTTTGCTGTAATAATGCCTAAAGTCATTCAAAATGATTTACTGTATAGATTTGGTGATATATATTCCTCACTTGTCATGTCATTGATTTAATGCAATGAAACATAAATCAGTGAGGCCTATACACTTCCAATTATTTGAACTGACTTATAATTACATTTTGTGAGTGTCTTAGGAGTCGTGCCTGTAACATGTTGACCTGATTATATTTTAGTAACTGAGAAAATCGGCATAAATAACAAATGTGCCTGTGTGTACATGTATACAACATGCTAACACAATATTTCACAATATGTCACCCATGCTAATTCTGTTTTAAAGTGCAGTGAGAGACTGTTCGTGTTGTGACCTCAGCCAGTGCCTCAGCAGGAGTGATGCAGCCAGAGAGAGCACACTTTGAGACCGGTAGAGAGTAATGACCATTGACAGGGATATTAATCTTTTAGAAGCCATATAGGAGAATTTCCTGCACCGTGCTGCAGACCTGCTAAAAGAAAATACTTCTGCCTTCAACATCACAACATATTTTTGTTTAACCTAAAAAATACCACACATGTCATAAAGTGATTCTGTACACACGTCAGATAATGAGATTATATGTCTCAAAATCAGTTTCAGCTTCCCATATTATATCACTGACTGTAGATCAAGACACACTCTTGTATGCACTGGCCCATGATCAACTATAATGATGTGTACAGGGTATATATGATATGATATATATTCAGCAACATGAAGTCAGCAGCAGCTGGTCAGAGGAGTGAAGGAAGAAATGCAAGAGACTGTAATCTGATGTCCTGCAGGGAGTCAACAGCAATGCAACAGCTGCAACATGTTTATTGGTTTAAGTCAGCAGCGTTTAGTTTTTTTATTGTTTAGTTTTCTTATGTGGAGGCTGTTGAATCTTGTAATTAACAGATTAAATAACTCTCTGACAGTAATGAATATCAGCCTCATCATTGCCACCCCCTCAACCTAAGATGATATGTCCTCGCATTACACTGAAAAAGACCCAGAGGAATAAAACCAGTGGTCTTGACCTTACGCTTTGATTTTTCCTTCCCTCTTATCTTTCCCTCTCATATTGTATTGGCTGGACAGCCAGCTGTCATCATTCCACTTTTTCTGGTGTAGAAAAAAGCATTTGTTGTTGAGACAGTTCATGAGTTGTGGCAGAGTGGACACATCTGCAAGACAAAAATATCTCTGTAGTCCCTGTTGCTATTGGTGGGGGGAAAAACACACCTGCGGGCAACACTAGGAAAAACTGCAAATTCTAAGTTCTGTCATTCACTTTTATTCCATCGTCAACTTTTGCTTTCATGCTTATGACTGCACATGGTGAAATGTTGTCTCAGCCTTTAATCTCTCTTTTAAAAGTTACCAGTGTAACAGTGAAACATCACGTTAGCACAGCATTTTACTTTGACTATTCTTTTAAAGTCTTCCAAGCAAATTCTTTTTAAATTGTTCTCCAGAACGACAAGTTTTCTTATATGACGCCTCTCTCAGCAGGATGACAACTATTGTCAGTGCTTTCCAAACCCAACGCAAAAATAAGAGAACACTAAGATTAAGATTTGGTTAGGTTTAGGTACCAACTTGGTTAGAGTCAGGGGGAAAAAACGGTTGTGGAAGAAGTATTCAGATCGTTTAAAGTACTCTTACAAGTAAAAGTCTTGCATTTATAATCTCACTTAAGTAAAAGCACAAAATGATTAGCATCAAAATATACTTAAACTACTTATTGGTCAATTTGGCCATTAGCCAAATACGAAGAATTGTAAGACTAGAATTCATCCAATAAATGTACTTATTTTAAGACAATTAAGTGACAGAACACAGCAGTGGTAACATTGCGAGCATTTAATACAATTCATTGACTCAATTACATTACAGTGTTTTCTTTAAAAAGATCAAGAGAACAGATCCTGAAGCTCTACGGCTGCCATGCGTACATCTTAGACATTGCATCAGAGCGCAGAGCAGAGGACGTCTCTGTGTCTCCTCTGATGACACTGTGGATCCAAGACAAATATGAGGAAATCTTCATATAGACGCCATACTTGTCCTTGTTGCAGGACTTGTCATAAGAAAGTATCCCTGCAGCGTAAATGTCCCCAGTTTCAGCATCGGTGACAGCCAGAGCGCCTCCTGCATCTCCAAAAACAAAAATTTTCCTTATACTTGGTGGGTCCGGTGCAGAACATGTTGTCGTCTACAGCTGGTGTGAGCGTGGATTGGGCATGTTCTGCTTTACAGTCGAGGTAATTGGCCAGGGGCAGTACGAGGTGTTTGAGTGATGCAGCCGGGGTGAGGTGGATCCCCCAGCCCCAGCCGGTGATGATCCCTGACCCTCTCCTGGTGTGTGCGAGGTCGTGGCCTCTCTCTGGCAGTGGGATGGGGGTCACTTTATCGCTCATAACCACCAGCTCCTGCAGCTGGATCAGCACCAACTATGCTATGTATGTAATGAAAAAATGGAACAAAAAATGGAAAAAAATGTAACATATTTCCTGTAATTTAGCACTGCATGATGGGTATCTATGGAAATTGAATTTGAAATAAATCCCCACACTAAAGACAACCAACATGCATTTGAATGGCAGATGCCGAGGCCTTGAATATGGTAATATAAGAGGTAAAAGCTTGTATTTCACCTCGATCAAACGCTTTTTCATGCTCACCTTCTCTGCAGCGACCTCTTTGGAGGCATTAGCTTCAGCCCTGTGTGAGATTCCCAGGTACACTTTAGGAAAGACAGGACCTTGTCCCTGAATATCCTGTCGACTCTTCCTGACAAAAAGGTTCCTGCCAGCTGTCAAAACCCAGCGGTCGGAGATGAGGGCACCGCCTGCAAAGCCTCCGTCCAGCACGCTGTCAGCAAGGTAGACCATGGCCTGCCAGGGGACATGAGGAGCCAAAGTCCCACCAACTATTCGCCTGGAACGGAGGGATGATGACCTGGAGGCTAAGACATAAATTTGTATTTGAAGGATTTTCTGTCTCATTTATTTCTGTTTTAAAATGATAAAACAAGTAATTTTACCTTCACTTGAGTAAAATAGTGTAATATCCACCCGTTTTTTTGTGCTGATACCATCTTGTAGGCCACTGACTCCTCAGCAAACCAGACATTCTCCAGGTTACAGCCTGCTCTTTGATGATATCTATTATTAATTTAAATCTTGTTCTGAACTCCAAAAAGAGTGCATGTATCCATTTCACAAAATAACAAACCTAAGATATTCCTATAGACTTGAATTATATGGATTTTTAAACACTGTTTGTTTAAATTAGTGTTTAAGAACGTTTATTCTCTCCTCTGGTAATATATATGTAATGTGTTCTGAAATGTCTCTTGATCTCAGTGAGACCTCCTGAATAAATAAAACCACTCCTAACTAATTCCTTTCTGAGATGTCTGTTGAGCCCAGATATTAAGAATGCTTCACCAGTTTCAGAAGTTTATCTTTGTGCGTTAAACATTGAAAGCGTTTTTGTTCTTCCCCATTTTCCCTCCAGTAGAACTTAAACATATTTAATAAAATATTATCTCCTTGATACCAGGGTTCTCACGTTGTAGCATATGCATGGCAGTCATAAAAGTGTATTGTTATCACTTCCAGAAATCTGCCAATAAATGGAGAATTGTTGTCTGGATGTGATGCTTTCATGCTCTGAGGGCTTCCTCCATAAACAGTGGCCTCTAATTTATTCATCATAAAACAAAGAAGGGAATCCATCCACTCTCTGTGCTTTGATCCACATATCTTGTATGACAGAAATACTGAAGAGATCTTCTTTTCAAAGTGATAGCAACATGCGTAGTTCACAGATGGCTCTGTCTGATATTTGTGATAATTAATCTTGTTGTAATTCTACATCCTAACAGAGTTTACTTACCAAGAATGATTTCCGTCTTGTTCAATCAATGCATTCAACACAGTAAACAATGGCTTACAAGCATATTAAAATGAATGAATGACTTTGATTCATTATAGAGACTGCATGAATAGAAAATATATTCAGCAGTTCTGTTACATTTAATGTTTTCGTTCTTTCACTACTTTTATCTTTTTACTAAAAATAAGCTCCCTTCTCGTATCAACAAATGATTTTTTCAACATGCCTCCAATCAGTTTATTCACACCTCTCACTGGACTCTGATCGCTTTGTTCACCGTATGTCACCATAGCTGTACAGCCAAATGAAGAAGAATATCTGAAATGAGTAGTAATAGCCCAGCCCTCAGAACCTGCAGGAAAGCATGTGTCATTTCATGCAGGAGTTATCTATCTGAACAGCAGCTGTCGAGGAGACATTAGTGTTAAAGGGTAGCTTCTGAGAACTGGAGCCTGTGGTCGCTTGGATCCACTTGAATGTGTTCTTACATAAAAGGCTGCTGTGAGGGTCTCATGGGGATAACCCTCTCCGTTTGTCATCATGGACAAATGTGGGGTTTTATTCTGACTGTAAATGTGTTTCCAGCTTAATTCTGTTAAACGCCACAATAACCTGTTTAACCTCAGAGTAAAGCCATTCATTTAGTTCGCTGATTGGGTCAGCCGGTCACCTCTGTGGTCTAGACTAAAATACTGTATTTCGACAACTATTGGATGGATCGTCATGAACTTTTTTATTCCTTTAATCCCGGTTTTACTGTACAGCATGTTGTAACTTTATCTGTTTGAAAGGTGCTAAAAAAAGATTATTATAACAAAATACCTGCAAAATGAATGACATTCCCATCAGCCTCAGCTGTCTTTTGTGATTAGTGCTAGCTTGCTAACTCATAAATTAAGATGGTGAAAATGGGAAACATTATACCTGCTAAAGATGCCATTATCATTGTGAGCATGTTAGCATGTGGAAATTAGCATTTAACTTAAAGCAACACAGTGTTTAACTCCAGCCTCAGCTGCTAGCTGGCTGCAGACTTGTACTAGTCGTGCTTTCTTGTAAACAAATATTCTATTTTTAGCTAAATATGAATATTGATCTAAAATCTAGTAATTGGTTTTGAATTAAGACCCTTTGTTTATTGTATGTTAGTGTGTCTGTGTGTCTTACCCAACACAGAGCGTTTCATCCTTTCTACACTGTGAGTCACATCTGCCAGACAGGCCCACGAAGCCAGGAGCAGCACGGTCAAAGGAACCCTTCAAACAACAACACATCATAAACAAACGTTGAATATCCCTGGTATTCTGGATCAATGGAAACAATAAAACTGGGCCCATTTTAGGATTAAGAATGCAACTTGTAAACAAATCAGTTATTTCATTACATAGTTAATTAAGAATTTGCATTAGCATGTACAGCGGCTCATAAAACATTACTGCACAAGTTAGATAGATTTTTAAAAAGACCTTTCATGGTAAAATTATTCTTAGATTTAGTTTGTAACCTTTTGTTGTAAGTAATGTTTAGCTGAGTATATCACATTTGGAAGGACAAAGAGAAATAGATACATTTGTTAAAATAATATTTTAACTCACCACATTTTGTTGATACTATTCATCTTCTGCAGAGATTGTAATAATCTTTACTCTTGAGTGTGTTGTGCATTTTGTAGCCGGGAAGTATTTATATCTGCTGAGCGACAGAGCCTCTGCCCTGGAAATGGCAAAAATTATTGATTCCTGGAATATCATTCACTTGTGTAGTGCAACGATGGATCCTACATAATACTATGTCACAAGTCAGTGTTTCATAATTTTGCAAAGCAAGACACTGACAACTTGTACTGTTTACTCATAGGTTTGCATCATAGTTTACTAAGTAAACAAGGCTGACTGGTTCTAACATTTTTATCTGTTGTGGATGAGAAAGTAAAGATATTACAACACACTGTGCTGTTTAATTTGTTATAAAATAAATAATGAAAATAATACACATGTTGCCTCATGTGATTTTTCTGCAGGGAACAATAAACACACAATACGTCCTCATATTCCTGACAGCAGTAAGTGTGATATTTGCTGCAGGGAGG
Organism: Nannoperca australis; assembly: GCA_036023655.1. Lineage (NCBI taxonomy): Eukaryota > Metazoa > Chordata > Actinopteri > Centrarchiformes > Percichthyidae > Nannoperca > Nannoperca australis. The sequence goes on along the minus strand of JAVQJD010098623.1, from coordinate 4,248 downwards.
AAAGTCCAACATCACTGCTTTGGGTAATTACAAGAGGTCACAGAGGTTTATAATTATGACGAGATATTAGTAAGTGAGCATTCAGACATTTTCTAGTAATTGAAATGGACAAACTTGCACCAAAACGAATGACTAAGTACACTATGTGACAGATAGAAATACTATTAGACTACAACAAATTAACAAGAAAAATTTGTTTTCAGTTATTTTTTTCCAATCTAATAACATAATGTATGTATGTATAGTATAGTGTTACCCATGTAACAATCCTGACTAGATAGATTGCAGATTCATATCTTGGACTTCAAAGTTAGTTTAATGGTGCAAGAGGATTTAACATTAGTTCTTGAGAGCCTTGAAAAACTATTTCCTGATCATTTTAAGCATTTAATTGGATATGAAAATCCTGAAAATCAAACACTGATTTCAAATGAAGTAATTTCATGGTGGCAGTGTTACTAGAGCTTTACAGTATTCAGTAACCCGAGGCAAGTGCACTCTTAACAGGATTAGACACAGAAGTTGTTCACACTTAGGAATTACTTCTCTTCTCTGAAAGTCAGCACTTTAACCCCATAGTCATCATTTTACTTTAAACCCACTGAGCTGGAATACATAGCCAAAATAATCCTGTTTCAGTAGGTACAAACTACACAGATTGTAGTTTTGTGGTCTTTGTGATTTTTAGAACATAGTAACATGGTTATACTGATATATTTTAATACATGTCAATTCATTTCAATAGTTAGTCCCAGCTGCTTTTTAGCCATGCTAGCGGCATAGCTTTAGAAGGCAATGTCAGTCAGTCTACTACTTTTGACTAAAATATTTGAACAACTATAAGATGGATTGCCATCAAAACTTACACAGACATGTGACATGTTAATGTTAATTTAGTTCAATCCTCAGGTCAAAATTTAAATTTGTCCAATAGTTTATCACCCAACCCCTTGCCAAACCAAGCTGTACTTTGTGTTTTTAGCGCTAGTTGGCAAATGCTAAAAAGCTAATTAGCAAATGTTATGTGTTACGTGGTAAACATTAAACCTGCTAAACATTATCATGTTAGCATTGTCGTTGTGAACATGTTATTTAAATAAAACAATTTAGCATCACTCTAAAGTAATCCCTTGCATCAAATTATTTCATAGAGGAAAATAAATTACTGAAGTCATGAAGATTGTCTGTGTCATCTCAGTAAGTCATACAGGTATAGGCTGCTTTTTCTGTGTTGTATTATTCATAGCATGACTTCTACAAGAGCTTATGCCATTCTATTTGGCAGCAGGCTATAAATATGTTTAGGCTATCTGCTACATGCTGCAGAATTACAAGACCAGTCACTCAGGTTAATGGGCCCCATGTGCAATCAACCAGAAGCTAGGTTCTTTCATGTTGGAAAGCAGAATCAGACACACAGTATGACCCTTACTATAACATGGTGTATGTCCTGTAGTTATTTGGCAGGTTTACAAAACCCTTGAGGACTAAGTTACATAATGCTGCTCAGCATACACATCCTTGTTTATTCCTTCGCTCTGGCCTCATCAACATTTCTTCAGCATTTTTAAATCAGAATGTGAGCTCCATTTTTAGTGTCTTTGCTGTTGAATAACTTCAGTATGTCTCAGGGAGATCTGTGTAGACAAAGGTAGTGTCAAGACAAGGGCAAATCAGTGATGTGTCCTTCAACGTGTTGTCCAGCGTTTCCAATCAAATTTGAGGGTAGGGGTCTCAGTTGAGCGCTGTAGTCTCTGCTCCCTGAGGGCAAAAAGAGAATGTGACCCGCGTGCCAGCCACAATCAAAGCCATGCACATGGGCCATGGCTGTCAGGGGCAAAGCTGGACAAATGCCCAAGAGAGGATGGATGCATTTTACCCCCCTCATACTGTAATAGGGTCACCTCTCATTAGTACAATGTAGTATCTCTCTTTTTTACAGCATCTAAGGCATAGAAATGTTAAACTAGAGAACATCTTCATCAGTTTGGATGTATGAACGGTAAAAAGCATGATGGTGTACAGTACAGAACAGAAACAGATGCCAAAATACACTTGAAGACAAACAGCCTATGAGAAAAGTAAGTTAAATGAATAAAATGAAGCATGCACTGAAAGCAACAGTGATGGAAGCTGTTATAAACAAAGCATATGAGATGTTTAAAGTGGTGCGGAAGCAGAGGGGGAAGATGAGCGGGGGTGCGAGAGGCACGTCAGAAGGCAAACGTGGAAGGAAAGAATGAGAAAGGAGAGTAAAACGCTGCTTTGGACTTTACCTTGAAGCTCTAGTGTAAGAGCGTGTGCATGTGATAAGCACTGCGAGCCGTGTAGAATGTGAAGGGAGTAGAGGGGAGGGGGAAGCAGCGCTGGGGGGACTGGAGGTTGAGCAGTCCACAGAACGAGAGAGAGGCGGAAGACGTAGAGGGAGAGGCTGAATCACAGGGACACAGAGCTGGAGTGTGTGAGAGGCTTTATGCTAAATTTGAGCTTCTCAGGAGAATGCATGATGAGGACTACAGCTCCACTGTCTTCTTCTCTGGAGGATTTTTAACTGGATTTTACTTCCGATAAGTGAGTGTAATACTGGATTGTCTTCCTGTTATTGACCTCTGTCTGCACAACTGCTCAATGGTCCTTAACAGTGGAAATGCCGGTAAGTATCAGTTTTTTGGGAGGGGGTGGTTGCAAGCCTTTGTGTATATTTGTCTATATGACACCTGTTTTTCATAATAAATACCACACAAGGAGATAAAACATTTGCATATTTGTTTATTGTTTTTTTAAGAATGCATTGATTGAAAATGGATTTGTGTCAGGTTGCACTCACATCTGCATTTAGGAATACTTTCTTTGCTCTGAATGCTTAACTGTTTTGCAATTTGCGATAAGTGACTTTTTAAAAACTGACAAGTGCTGTAATCTTTGGAGTCAACGGTTTCTGTATTATTACTTTGAGTTGACTGATTTGTCCTTTTCAAATTTCCAGGTGTGTTAAACAAATGTAGTTAAGTACAGCAATGTCAGTCATCAATATCAGCATCATCAATATTTCATTAAGTAACTGATAATGGGCAAGGCTTTCCCAAGAGACACATTTATATACCAAAGAAATGTTAGTTATTATGACACGCATGCATTGACGTGCCTGCATGCACGTAGACACACAGACATGCTGAATTCTGTCCTGTTGCATTTGAATTTCACTTTTCATTACCATTGTTGCGGTTATTGTTTTGTATTTTGATACATCGAGAAGGCCTGTTCAATAGGAAGCAATCTGAGAAAAAGAATTCTTAACAATGTCAGCATAATAATAAAGTTTTTGTCCTCTGTCTATATGACTCTTTTGACCTAAACATTTTTTTATTGAAGTTTGGGCAAAATGTTTTTTTGTAAAACTCAGTTCGTATGAGATTTCAAAAGAAGATCACTTCTGTTAAAAGAAATTCAAAATTCTTATTTCCAAGCCAAAAATGAGTTGAAAGCATTTATAAAAGAGATTAGTTTATAAGTGTGATTTAAACTGTCTAGTGAATTCCTGTTTGGTGTTTGATCGTTCAGGCATGAAGCAGCTGCTGATTGAGTAAAGTGGGGTGGGTGTGACATCCATTAGCAGTGTGTAATTTAGACTCATTGACATGATGGAGAGCGTGCGTACACACACACACACACACACACACACACAGGCATATGCCCACACATTATGTTTCAGCAATCAATTGTAATTTGGCAGTGATTAAAGCTAGCAGGTTACTGTATAATTATTTAGTGCCAACAGGGTATCAATAATATAATTATTGGTTATATGCAAGAAGACAAAAGGTTAGGAAATAAGTATTTAATATTATTATATATAAATAATAATACAAATATTTTTGGACTCATTATAAATACAGTTTTACAGTTTTTAACTATATATATATATATATATATACATTATTGTTGTTACTAGGGAACACAATATTGGGTGTAGCCTGGGAAGAAGGGCGTGCCTTTAGAGCAATAACTGTAAAATTGTTAAGTTATGTTTATGTTTTTAAATACTGGGCTGTTTAATATTCCATTGTTCACCCCCCTTTTCAATGTAATTAACCTATAGTGTAGTTACAGGGTACATTAAAGATTATTATTTAGTTCTTTGCTGTTTTTTTTGACCAAGTGTAAGTGCCACACGCAGTTTGACTCCTTTTCATGTCATAGCTTTGGTAAAAGGACATTTAAACCTGCTGGTACCCTGTTTGTACCTTG
>JAVQJD010098619.1:0-48788 GCA_036023655.1 Nannoperca australis | reverse complement strand
GTCTGTCTGTCTGTCTGTCTCTTCCTCTGTCTGTTGTGTCTGTCTGTCTGTCTGTCTGTCTCTGCCTCCGTCTGTTGTGTCTGTCTGTCTGTCTGTCTCTGTCTCTGCCTCCGTCTGTTGTGTCTGTCTGTCTGTCTGTCTGTCTGTCTCTTCCTCTGTCTGTTGTGTCTGTCTGTCTGTCTGTCTGTCTCTGCCTCCGTCTGTTGTGTCTGTCTGTCTGTCTGTCTGTCTCTGCCTCCGTCTGTTTGTTTTGTCTGAGACAGGGGTCGGCGTGATATCTAACATGTGCGGAAATTACCAAAAGTAGTTACTTAAAGGGTTCAATTAGTTCATTTTTTCAAAACTCTTCACACAGTTCTCTTTAGCATTATGCAGCTCAACACAACAGGTCATCTCACATCCACAATGCACTAATGCAACAAAGGGAAAAAGAATTGAATCTCGCACCCGAACACTGACATTTGTCTGTCAACACTTTGTCACTCAATATATATTGACAATAATAATCACCAACAATAGGCAGCCTTACAATACTAATGTCTTTGTAAAAGTATCTTTTATGTATTTATCATAAACCAAGATCCCATTACAACAAAAATAAGGTATTTTCTTTACTGCATGGACTGCGCTCCCTCACAATATATATCACAGAAATTAATCAGTAACGGAGCAATATGCTTCAGTATGCTTTATTTTATGTTTTGCCATTTTTTTGCATAAAGTAATTCCGAGCACACAAAATGAAACTAAAGTAATGCCAGTAACGCAATACGAAACTATACATATTCACTCTACTTGAATAGGATAGCTATAGATATAGAAATACAATGGTGCTAGTCAACACTGCCTTCTGCATTTAGTCACAAGTTCTTCTCCAAAACACACAGGAAAGAATGCCTGGTGGCTGGTGGTCATATATTTTCCATCTTCATGATGAAAATATTTCCCCTGTGAGGCTGAGGACCCACCACGAGGTCTCTTTGTGTCTGACTGGGTCCACATTTACTCAAAGGAACTCATTCCTAGATTTTCTCTTTTACTGTATATACATGGCATGGAATTGAAACGCATTGTGACATGGGTAAATGCTCTGCTAAAGTGGCCATCAACTGTGGCTGGTTTTCTGTATTCCTGTATTTTTATTTATTTATTTTTTATGTAGATCTAGCAGAATGTAACAAACTGCAGTCTAATGTGCAAAATGGTCTGGAAATACACAGTTGTCTCGTGGTGTTGAGTTTGAGAGAAAGCAATTCATGAATTTTGAAAGATGTATTCATTGAATGCATTTTGTGTCAAAGCAATAAAAATGATCCACAGTTTAGCCCAGTGGTAAAAGTGAACTCAAATGCATGTTACCAGCTATGAAAAGGTCCCTGACAGAAATGCGTTCCCACCAGAGGGCGCTATGCAACTACTTCTAATGCCACACAGTCAATACAAATGACAGTTCACCAGGGTTACCTTCTCTTTCTGTCTGTCTCCCCAGGCAACTAACAAAACACTATTCTGCAGGTAGAAATTCATTAATATGGCTCCTAGTAATGAATCCCCATGTAGAAACATCCCCAATCACATATTATTTGACCTCCACTCCTCTGTAAACTAATATTATTGTTACATGTGCGTCACACATTTGACCCTCCAAAAACATTCACATTATCTTCTCAATGCGTTAACTAGCTGTGACTTGTAATTATGGTATTCTGATGGTGCCTGCATCTTATACCAGGAACCACGCAATTAACTGGCACATTGTGGAAGTGTTCACACATCAGATGTAACTAGAGAAATGTAAATACATTACCGTGACTCCCAAGTATGCAGTGTTTTTTGGATACTCATCTATCATAGATGTATAAACTGTACCAACACTGCATCAGTCTACATGTTAGCTCTTGTTCCTATAGGGGTTAGCTGAACCACTGCAGTTTGAAACCTGGTCATACACATGCTAAACTCAATAAGTGGTATCAAGAGACTGCACTTTCACTTTTGTACATTTGCTGTGTTAGCTACATGTTGATTGTGTGCTTTGTTATGCTCAGATTCTGTTGTTTCTTTCCATTGTTTTCCACTGCAGATGAAGCCTATAATCAAAAAACACCATATAATTAATTTGCATAATTATCATAATTATTATTATATTACACAATTTACCTCTTTATCAGATCACAATGTGCAACTTAGAACAAAGAGCTTCTGGTTTGGTATCACTGAATGTTTTTGACATTTAAATTACTTTAGTTCAACAGTTGGGTTTCAGGACAATCTGGAAAGTAACCTGGAAAGCAATCAGTCGAAGCAGGTGAGGAAAACACTTTATATCGTACAAACCAGGCCTTTCATTATGTTCGGAGTCATTCTGACCTGAGGCAAGAGAGGGAAAGAGCTGCTTCCATTCAGCTCGCAAGAACCAGAACGTCTCCATGAACACAGAGACTATAATGACACATTCATTGAAAAGCAATGAAGCATCAAACAGAATAGATATCATGTTCTGATGTTGTTGGTGTTTTTTTTTTTCCAGATGTCAAACTGAGTCAAATCGACCTCGGGCACAAGGAGGGGTCAGCCACAAAACAAAATACCTAACAAAAAAAACATTGCATTGTAGGCTACTGTCGCTGTTTTTATCTTTATTAAAGTATTTTGAAGTGACAGACGTCGGAATTGTTGTTTAATATACATATTTTAACAGAATGAGTCATACGCCCATTTAAATTATGTCTGGTTGCTAATTAATTGCGACGTTAAAAGGGTGAACGAGAGGTAACAGAAAAGAAACTCATCGTTTACCGATTGTTAGCGAATCGCCTACAGATAAGCTTTCACGTTCCGTACTGAACTCAACTGTTGGTGCTTCCTCTATCTCTTACTTGTCTCGGCTAGGCTACTTATAGATTTATTTACTTCCTTTTTTTTTCCCATTTTAAGAAACGTGATCTAATGTGATAGCGTAGCGAGGTCTCCCGTAGCTTTCAGTTTTACCAATTGAGTTTCTGCTGATGCTCCATGCCTTCCACTGTTTGGAGGAGGAGGAGGAGAAGGAGGAGGAGGTTGGTTCGTGTGCGTCAGTAAGTCAAACATGTTCCAATAACGGGCTATATTATCTGCTGCTATTTGCAGTTTGCTGTAGCCAGGCGCCAGACTGAGCATGAGCAGAAACTTGCAGCGCTTTTCTTATTGCTCTTCGGTGATGGAAACGGTCTCAAAAGGGATGGCGTCTGCGAGGCAGCTGGCAGAAACCAGGTAGGCTGAAGTTGGCCGTTACTTTAGAATAGACCGTAATTAATTCACGTTTAAACACGGAAGAGAGATCATGGAGTTTTAGGATGCGTTGTTGAAAACTCTTCGGACCACCAGCCTAGATGTGAAAGTTGCTTAATGTGCTGCCAACATCGTTTCAGCACAATGGACAGACACTTGATGACATGTTCAGGGAAGGCAGGGAAGACAGAGGACGTTTAAATAAACTGTGATTTTCAATAGCCAAATCTACTTCTCTTTTTTCACATGATTCTAAATATTTTATTAACTGGACCAAAGATTAGTACCTAAAATAAAGTCTTACGGTGAAAAATATTAGTGTATTGTTTTTGCTTCCTATTTCTTCAGGAATCTAACCCGTGGCACAAGGAGCACTATGCCAAAGACAACACATTCATCAGAAGCTCAGGTCTAAGAGGGCATGAGGATGGCAGGAGGTGCTAAAAGGAACACGGGGATGGGAACTACGTTGGGGTTCTATGTGAGGCTGTTGGCAGTCAGTGTGTTACTGGGAGCTGATCTGAGCTGGCTGGGCCTGGAATACCAGGTTGGGGTCAATGCCCAGAACACTGAGAGAAGGGTATTAGCACATATCCCCGGTGATATCATCATAGGAGCTCTGTTCTCCGTCCACCACCAACCACCTGCAGACAAGGTACATGCTGTGTCTTTATGTGCGTGTGCTCATTTTCTCCGTGTGTGTCTGTCATAAATGTTAGTAATCCAGTTTTGATACACTTTGTTCAGGTCCATGAGAGAAAGTGTGGCGCGGTGCGTGAGCAGTATGGGATCCAGAGAGTGGAGGCCATGATGCACACTCTGGATCGAATTAACGCAGACCCCGCAATCCTCCCAAATATCACCCTGGGCTGCGAGATCAGGTCAGAAACCATGTTGTTCTTACAAAATAGATACTTTTGATAGAAAAGAAGGTAGCTCATCCATATGTCTGAGAGAGAGACCAGAAAGAATGCAAGCATGTGGTGCATGTGCGAGATAGTCATCTCCTTGAAGTTGCCAGTTTACACTCGGTGGTATAATACATAGAGGTTTAGCATAAAACTGTTCCTTTAAAATACCTCATGTAAAGACGTCAGATAGGCAGGGGTCAAATTAGGTAACAGGCTCATAAACAACCAGAACAGCTGCCTGAATTTAGCAGAGGTGTTAATCTATATAATCTATAATTGTGTGTGGATTCTGCTTTTTACAGTGCAGTGCAGGAAGGGATCGAAGGCTTTTACTGGTCTCTAAAAGAAAAAAACATCAGTGCTGGGTTTTTAAAAAACGTTTTTGGCTCCAACATTCTATAACGACCAGGATTTTCATTTATCGTATTGTAGTGTTACCCTTGACATAGCAGACAAACTTCCAGGGACAACTGAAAAAGAAAGCTGGCTTCAGACAGGTGAACTGTGGCTGAAGGAATTAGGCCATAAAAGATGACTGATAGGTAACCTAAGAGTGTAGAAAATGAATGGAACCAGACAGAGGCAAGAAACACAGTAATACAGGAACCTGCAGTAATTCAGAAAGGTTTTAAAACCCACAGGTCACACCAACAGGGCGATCTGACCTACTGACAAAGGGTAGCTGGAGACTTTGCCTTAACAATGAAAGGTTCAGATTCTTTTCAAGTGAAAGCAACTACAGCACTAAAATACCATATGTATGTTGAACGAGTTGCCTGCTGCAATCTTCTTAAGGGCTGTGAGGGGATCCCTTCTAAGCACGACACTGTAATGACGGACAAAACCCCCAGTCTTTCCTATAAAAATCATTCCAGTTCAGCTGAAGCCAATATGAGACCGATGTTGCTGGTGTTGTTCCCCAGCAACAAACCTACATGTCAATAATAGTAAATATCTCTCTGCCGCAGCTCAGCAGAGAAACACTACCCAAACACTTTGCTTGCTCAGAATGCAGAAACCTCATAATAGGTTTGGCTGGACTTTTCATTGCACACCTCTCACTGCTCGAGAAATTGTTTTCGTCAAGTGGTTCTTTCAAAAGAATGAGGCACAGACTATGTACTTAAAAATCATCCATTTGGCTACTCCAAGCTTATTCCCATCGTGCTTGCCTAAACAGCAATATGAACTCAATCTTTTTTCATCAGGGACTCATGCTGGCACTCTGCGGTGGCGCTGGAGCAGAGTATTGAGTTCATCCGGGACACGCTAGTGTCCAACGAAGAGGAGGAGAGCCAGGGCAGGTGTACTGCAGAGGCAGGGAGCTTGCTGGTGCAGGGGAAGAAGCCCATTGTGGGACTGATCGGACCAGGATCCAGCTCTGTGGCCATCCAGGTGCAGAATCTCCTCCAGCTCTTCAACATCCCACAGATAGCTTACTCAGCCACTAGCATGGATCTCAGTGACAAGGTAAGACTAATTCATAAACGCTAGAACATGATAGTTTGAGAAAATGACAAACTTCAAACCTTCACATTCAATTGCAAGGTAGAAAAAAATATTTTTTTTTCTGGTTTGGGGTATGATGAGAATCAACTGTTGATGTTGATGGCAACTCCATGTCTGCTTGTTCTTAAGTTGCATTGTATTGCAGTGTACAATAAAATTAGACATTTCGTTGTGATGGATTACCCATCTCAAGGATGATTTTCATGATGGAATTAAAACACGTAAAATATATTAAGGAATCTAAAATCTTTTGATCTAAGTATCAGTGAAGAGTGAGTTTCCATGGAATAGGGTTTATAATGGGTGTTATTATGGATGTGTAACTGGCAGACAGGCTGTCACATGGAAACATATCAAGTATTCTGCCAGACTTGTGAACATGTAAATTCCTTCCAACAGAGCCTGTATAAATATTTCATGAGGGTGGTGCCATCAGATATGCAGCAGGCCAGAGCCATGGTGGACATTGTCAAGAGATACAGCTGGAGCTACGTGTCCGCAATACACACAGAGGGTAAGACTGTGTTTGCTCGTTACTTTACATCTGTCATTCTTATATTTTGTCATCCTGTCATTTTCCTTTCACCTCTCTCTCTCTCTCATTCTTACGTACACATGGATTAAGCAAGACCTTTACACTGAGTTGCCAGTTTATCAGTTTCATCTAACAACCTATTGTAGTCTAATAGTGTAAACAGTAAATAATGTCTTTGTGAAACTTATAATAGTCTCTTTATTTTCTACTTTGGGTCAGAAATGGATAAACACACGTGTCTGCATTATAGTGGGCAGTTATTGACTCAGTTCTAAGTTTTAGTTTTTAGTTTCAGTAGTTTTTGAGTTTTCCATCGGAAGGGGGAGAAGAATTATACTTTAACTTACTGACATTCTGACCTGCCATCAACATAGAAAAAGCTCAGCCTAAATACAATCTGCATATTATTTTGAGTGAGAATAACCTCATGCAGCAAGCACACTGGAGCCAAAATAAGCCTGCGTCTACTCACAGATACACATAACATACACAAACACACTCATAAATAATGCATAATCACACCAATTACAATACAGTGGAGACCATTATATCTACGGCATAAATATGAAAGTTAGATGAAATTAGCTCTTATTATTTATTCTTTGTAATCCTGTTCATCACTGGCAAAACTTCCAAGGGAAAATCTGCCATGGGCGTTTCAGCGATGCTTCAGCCACTGATAACATTTTTGGAGCAGTTGCTCATTATTAGATTTGCATTTTATACCTTTATTTTCTATTGTCTGTATGTAACCTAAGGAATTAGAATGAATATTGATTCAGTTACAAGTATCCCCGGTGATATAGGAGACAAATGACCCATCATTTTAGGAAATTATTAACATATTTTTCTCCCATAAAAACACGTTATAAAAATAGGCGAATAAAGCAGCAACTTTATTGATGTCCTTTGTGGACAGTTATATAGCTGCTTGCAATACAAAAGCACACAATTTGACATTTTCTTTTCATTTTACCACCAGTGAATTTATCATATTTCCCAGTGCAGACTGATCTCTAACACTTACCTCAAAGCAATCCCCAACCCCTGCTGTAGAAATCCAGGCAATATCATCACACAGGGTTATGCAACTTCAAAAGATCCAACCCCTGAATCACTAATCCCACCGATTCAGAAACAAAATACATGGTATTGGCATCATCAGTCTAAATATTCCATACTGTTCCCATCAATTTACTGCTTCTGTCTTAACCTCTTAGTGGCTTGAGGCCATATGTTTATGAAATAAATCCCTCTTGATAAGAATAAGTGCTAAATCCTGACTGGATCATTCCAGTTTAGTCCATATAAATACCAAACTGTTGTAGAGGAGGATTTTAAAATATGCATTCCAAATGTTCTTTTCCAGAATAAAACCTCATGTTATGGGTTGCTCTTATTATAAGAAGAGTAGTATACAACGTTTAAATGGTCAGTACTGGTAGTTCTAAGCACAAACACCCCAAGTACAGAGATGCAAAGATTCAAAATTTACTGTACAAACACTGTAATGCTCAACCTACTTTATGGAACTTTCTGTTACATTTTGCCTATACCTGCAGGTAACAAACTACTTCTAATTTACAATGATGGTCACATAGAAAGTTAAAAATATCTATTTTTTTCCTAATATATAATGCAAACGCAAATGGCCGCATCATCAGCAACATTAACATAGCGTTAAATTGAAGTGAAAATACAGTTTAAAAAATGAAAGACTATGTTACCACTCAAGGAGGTATGCCACATATGGGAGTAAAACTCACATAGTAATGAAATGAATGCCTCAAACAGTGTCATGCCCAGATTGAGAGTACACTTGCCAAGCTGCAGAAAGTAGGTGACCTCATTTCCATCAAAAACCGGGAAGTCTAACCCCTGACAGTTTCCTTAACGGGGACAACATTTCCAGATTCTCAAGTGTTGTGCTGGTATTACACAAGTGTATTTGATTGTCTACACCTTGGCATTACCTCAATGTATTTGATTGTCTTCACCCTGGAATTACAACACTCATTTGAATGTCTACTAAATTGTTTCGTTGAAGAGGTGATGTGTTGCTGATGAGTTGAAGAATTTTGTTACAGTCTGATCTGTTCGGTTTGTTAGCTTTAATTAGGTTACAGGTTTTGTGCGATCAGTATTGTGTGTGTGTATGAACACCATCCATTCATGTTTTCCCCTCCACAGGTAATTATGGTGAGAGTGGTATGGAGGCATTTAAAGACATGGCAGCAAAGGAGGGGATCTGCATCGCCCACTCTGATAAGATATACAGCAACGCAGGGGAACAGAGCTTTGATAAGCTGTTGCAGAAGCTACGAGGCCACCTGCCCAAAGCCAGGGTAGTGGCCTGCTTCTGCGAGGGTATGACGGTCCGAGGCATACTGATGGCCATGAGACGACAAGGCCTGGTGGGAGAGTTTCTGCTGGTTGGAAGGTAAGTGGTGGACTGTGGTATGTAGAATTTCCAACTGCATTTCTTACTCATGGGCTTTTTGCTTGTGTTAGAGGCACAAAAAATGGACAGTAATGTTTGTGCTTCAGGTTTTTGTGTGTTGTGCATTCATTTTCCAATCCAGACTCTCTTCAGATGTCCAGCATCATCAGACAAGATGTGTTTGTAGTCATTCGGGCCAGGTTTGTCCTCTCATCATCACCCTTATAATCATCTTCATCGCATCCATCAACTTCATGGTGGTCTTGGCAACTCAAGGTATTGTTAATTAGCTTTTTGTATATACATGATTGTGACTCTGTGTCACACACTTTTATGGGATCATCAAGAGGCAGATTTTTGTTTATCTTCAAATTAGATGTACTATTATCCTTCAGTGTGTATCGATGCTGCAGATGTCTTATTGGATCAGCAGTGTGTTGTTTATAAGACTGTGCTTCAGCTAGAAAACCCAGTTATAAATGGTGAAGCATATTCACCCTGTAAATATGTGCTCGAACAGAGCACTACATTCCTACAATCTGAGGATTCATATAAAGAAATACAGTAAATTAATCAAAAATCAATATCAAATAGTATAAAAGTGTTATTGCCATTGTCGCAGCAGTAAACAATAACTCAAGAAAGTGAGTATGTGTAATTAAAAGAGGCCACCTAAATAGACAAATTAATAGACAAAGCCGTGACGTTTTTTCAATATGATTAAATATGCAGCATCCTAATCCATCCTTAAAAATAAAACTCTGGAAAATCACACATTTGGAAAATACATGACATTTTCTGAATTTTCTATTAGGTAAATAAAGACTGGGCATATGGTGCAGGAGAGAAAGAATGCAATTAAAACAAAATAATAAAATTAAAAAATAGGCAGGAAAGAGGGGGTTGATTTAGCAGGAGGCTTCACTCTCTCCGAGACTAACATGTTTTATTTTAAGGTTTAGCTCTCTGGTTCACTCTCGTCCCTGGTGTTCTATAAATGCCTTTCCTCATTAGGAGCCACATATGTAGGCTGTCGCTCAAATCTGACAGCAGGAAACATAAAATAAAATAACCTTGAACTACATATTGCAAAACACCATGCTCCATAATCCATATTACCACACAGAGCTTCCAGGCAGTTGTGGTGTTGCCGCCTGCTCATTATAAAAGATTATAATGAATTTATTAAGATGTTTCTCCTTGCTGTTCGGTTTTGAGGGAAATTATATTGGATATGTACTGTTGAGGCGGTTCATTAAACCTAGTTTTTTGCTACTAATCCCTTTCGCAATCAAACAAACATCAGTGCAAATAATTCAAGCTGTCACACATTTGATCAATTAGGTCCTCCATTTTATTTTAATCCATTTATCACCTCTTGGGTTTGTTTTGCTATAATTTTTAAAATTATTTCAAATGTACTAATTGAAGGCATTAGGTTTATATGGCAGAGGAGGTCAGGAGGACTGGAATGGCACTGTGTTCTTCTTTAGTCTTATCCATACTATCCATAAATCAGCTAATTGTTTTGCAGATACTTTCCACTGATATTGAAGTCAGAGTTAAGATTATGTTGATTTCCTTTTGGTTAGTTTAGTCTGATTGTGTGTTCTTTTCCCTCTAAACTTAAATCTGCCTGCACCTCCCCTTGTTGGTCTTGGGAAGCACCATGTTTATCAGAGGAGACAGTGCCTTCACACAAGTGCTCCAACCAACCACTTGGAGTTGCCAGTGCTAGTAAAGCGACACAACCCCCAACTGGCTTCCCACCCATTGTTGGAGCACCTGACTAAGCCGGAAACACAGTAACCGAAGTTGCTTGGGTTGCGGGAGAGTGTTTATTGTTCTGCTCCATTCGGACAGCCATTTCATGTCTTGTTTAGATTCATTTTTGGAATGGACACTTTTCCAGCCTCAAGTCCACACCACTAGGAGATATCTAAAGTATCCACTCAGAAAAGACCTGGCTGGAAAGTTGACCAGTATTGTGTTTTATGAAATAAGAGCATGATGTCCTTATGTGTGTCTTCAGGCTTGTAGGTGGTATAGCAACACACTGCATAAAGCACATTGCCCTCCCAGGTCAATGTGTAGGTTTCAGAGCTCTTGTTCAAGAGTGATTCAAACTATCCAGAGTCAAAGCCCTCCATGCTTTTCAAATCCATTCCTGTCTTTTTTATGCCAGTGTACAATTTCTGTTCTCGCTTCTCTAAGGATGTGTTATGAAATGATCTCCTACCTCACCCAGAGAACCAGGCATCATAAAAAAAAACAAAAAAAAAAAAAAACACCCACACAACTGTTGTGTAACTCGAGCTCGGGTAGGGAAGTTTCAAAAATTACATCCTTTTTTTTTTGTTGTTGCTTTTTTTGTCAGTTAGAAAGAGAAGAGTGCATTTCTTTGTGTCAGTGAGGTGTGCTTGTTTACATGTATGCATATGTGTGGAGGTGTATTAAACCTTCTGTCTTTGTTGATCGTAGACAAGTGTTCAGAGGGAGAGATAATAATAGATGGAGTAGAAACCTTTTCAGCTCACTGATGAGAACGCTTATTGAGTCCAAGCCCACAAGGTTTTAAATAAATAGCAGATCAGATGTATTTGCAGACGCTGCAGTCTGGTGGTGTTTGTCTGGTGTTTAAAGTTGTTTGAGCATCAGGTATCTTTTTGTAACAAATGTGTTACAGTGTTGCTAATGTGTTAAGAAAGTGTTGCACCAAACTGCCTTTCTGTAGAATGAAACAAATAATTAGTCATGTATGTAACAATTAAATAATAAAAGATACATTCACAGATTGGTTCACAATAACAGCATGTTTCAGCAACGCATTCTATCTGCACTGAGATATTTGCTCCTCAAGTTGTTAAAATCAAGTAAATCAATATGCTATTCATTACAAGTGTGTCTCAGTGGACTTCACAGATAATGAGCCTGCAGAGATCTAATTAATAAGCAGTCAGACACAAACTTGCAAACAACAAGTTACAAGTTATGTGGCTATGGAAATAAATACAAAACAAGACATACAGCACAAAATGGCATTTTGAAAAGAAAAGATCTAACAGGCCTCTATATCCTGGCCAGCCAAACCCTTCCAGCACCATTAAACTTTGATCCCTGGAGGTTTATTGCAAGATACGTTTACACATGAACATAATTTAAAAAAGAATCACTTCACAATTCTTCAACTTGGATATGTGATCCAATTCTTTCTATTTTCATCACCGAGTGAAACTTGCATTGGCACATCTGAGTCATCATGGTAAATATTTAATTTTACTGTAACTGTGCAGAGCAGTCATTAGGTTAATTTTGCCAGGCACCACCTGTCTCCTTCAACGTGTGCAACAGTAGTACAAAATATACTACAGTTTTATTTCCAGCAGGTCACATTAAACATTATCTGCAATCATGGACTGGGTGTTATTTGTTTTACTATAAAACCATTAGAAACTATACACAGTGATCTTTTGTCACCTAATCCTGTATTTAGCTAAAATATTGATTTCTGAAATATCTTGCCTCAGTTTTTTTATATGAGCTTGTGTTGGGTGTTACTGTAACATTTGTTTCCTGGACTGCAGAGCTGGGCTGTTTCAAGATGTCAACCATCATGTTATCCGTCCGTTGGTGAAATTAGCTTCATTGGGTGTAATAGTGAACCAGGTCCAAGGCTAAGTGTAGAACCCCAGTGCATAAGCACAGTGTTGCTTAGTGGGAGGGAGCTGTTGTTCAGCATCGACTTCATTATCCTAATGATGTTTTCACCCACATCTGACAACCATGCTAGATTTACAGGTCCACTCGACAGCTAAATACATTTACAAATGTTTTAGGAAGAATGCTGTTCACCATTATTACCTGCTGGTACTGAACTGTATTCCGAATGTTTTTCGATGTTCTTTATTAAATATGATGTTAAAGAGAGGTCTCCCATTAATGGCCAATATAAGTTGTGATTTTCAATAATTTGTCTCTATCATTGTGTCAGGTGTGCTTGCTGTTCCTTACAGATACCAGACAGGTTTTCCACATGTCTTGCTGAGGCGACAGTGCTGTCTAAACAGTCAAATCCTGGTGTGGGTTGCAATATTGAGCAACTGGTACCAAGATGCTAAAATTGCAAACAATATATTATATATTGAATGATTTCTGTGTAAGAATACATCCACTATAATTGTTCTATTAGTTGCATGTTTGCCTGCACGTATTAAAGCATTTGAATTTAAAATGCTGATTTAATCAATAGCTTTAGAGAAAACAAAAAAATCTATAGGCCAGCAAATGGATGAATACATAATAAAATAAAACAACAAAGAAGTCATGAAAAAGACAATGCCTTACTGGGACTGATCCTACCTCTAACTAACAACCTACTGTACCTTTGTTTCTCTCCCCCTTTCTCCTCCTGTCCAGTGACGGCTGGGCAGACAGGTACGATGTGACAGATGGCTACCAGAAGGAGGCAGCTGGTGGAATCACTATAAAGCTAAAGTCGGCGTATGTGACCTGGTTCGACGATTACTACCTGAACCTGAAGCCTGATGCCAACCTGAGGAACCCCTGGTTCCCCGAGTTCTGGCAGCATCGCTTCCAGTGCAGGTTGAGGGGACATCCGCAGGAAAGCACCATGTACAACCGCACCTGCACCTGTTAGTACAACACAGAGATCATGTTTCACACACCTCCTTACACACTTTCCACGAATAATCCAGTCTGTATTCACATCCTACGATGTTCACCATCAGTTGATATTACAGTGATTGGGTTTCTCCTTATGAGCAGGTCTCTGTTCTCCACAGGGAGAGAGTCTCTGCGCCATCAGTATGCCCAAGACACCAAGATGGGCTTTGTCATAAATGCCATCTATTCCATGGCGTACGGCCTGCACGCCATGCAGGAAACCCTCTGTCCAGGATTTAAGGTAGACCTCTAATGAACATCTGTATGTATTCACATTGGATGTGACAGTAGTTTACAGTGTTTGCTCCTTCCTTGGTGCCAGGGTCTGTGTGAGACCATGAGGCCCATTGATGGCCGTAAGCTGCTGGAATTCCTAATGAAAACCAACTTTACCGGTGTATCTGGGGAGACCATCCTCTTTGACCAGAATGGAGATTCACCTGGCAGGTAAGGAGCATGATGGGGAAGCAAGGAAGAAACAAAGGAAGGAGGGAAATGAAGGAGTAGGAAGAAATGTTAAATGTATGCATACCCAGTTCCATGCATGCAGTGTATGTGTGCCACAGGTATGAAATCATGAACTTCAAGCACATAGGGGAGGATGAGTACGCTTACATCCATGTGGGAAGCTGGGATCAGGGGGGCCTCAAGATGAACGATGAGGAAATCTGGAGTAACAACAGTGACCAGTCAGTGATCCAGTCCGTCTGCTCTGAGCCCTGTCAGAAGGCACAGATCAAGGTATGCATCACTCCAACACACAAAGGTTTAAATTGTTAAGATAGATGTTTTAAAATCAAGCTATATTAAATTTAAAAAAGATTTAAATAACAGTAAATGTGGTCACTATATCCATCATTGGTAGAGCATATGTTAACCACTTCAGTTTTGCTAATATTGACAGCCGTTTCTGTAATGATGATTTCCTACCAGAATATATGATTTCATAAATTCATGCTTCACTATAGACCGGAGAACATATAATAGTTTTACTGAAGAAACGCAAGCCCCACACAGCAGCCTTGACTTGGTCCCACAAGTTTGCAATCTACAAAATCAGTCCAATCAGATCCTCGAGTACCCCACCAGAGATTCAGCAAAGCTCTTTGTTCGAGCTTTAATCATGTCCCATCTGGGCTTCTGTAAGTCCCTGTAGCCCATCCAAATAATAGAGAACACTGCGGTCTGCCTCCTCTTTAACATCCCAAAAGCCTCTAACATTAAATCCATCCTACACACTCTACACTTAGTCCTTATAATGTCCTGGCAGCTTGTAGGGAATTCAAAACTCCAGTCTCATGCCTCTCAAGGTTCTGAGAAGATCTGCATGTTCATACCTCCAGGCCTCACACCCCAGCCCACGTTCCTAGACTTCTCTCTGACCTGTACTGACCTTGACAAGAGTCATTCCCAACTTTCGATCATATCATCAAAAAAATACCTCACACATTCTCTCACAGTTCCTACTCACTCCACCTGTGTATCTTTTCATCCATCCATGAAGTCTGTCCTATGGTACCGTCACAGGGCTAACAGGCAGATGGCAAATGTTCACACTCAAGGGCCAGATCTCCTGACCTGTATGTCTTCAGACTGTGAGAGGAAACTGGAGCACTTGGGGTCAGCCCAGGCAAAAGTGCACGAAATGACAAAAGCTGAGATTTGAACCCAGAAGTGACAGCATGAACCACTGACCCACCATGCCTCCACAATTTTCATTATATTTCCACACTGAAGGGCTGCTAAGACAAAGATAACCTTTTTGAAATAATGAGGCTCAAATATCTTTCTATACATCTTTCTTTTGATCCCCTGACAAATAAATCTTCATCTCTCTGCACCACAGGGCAGCCAGTGTAAGATTAGCTACAGAAAAGTGCCACTGGAGCTTTGAGACCTTTCCGCCCTTTCATACTGGTGTGTGTGTGTGTATGTGTGTGTGCGTGTGCATGTATGTCTACAGGTGATCCGTAAAGGAGAGGTGAGCTGCTGTTGGACGTGCACTCCCTGCAAGGAGAATGAGTTTGTGTTTGATGAGTACACTTGTCGAGCCTGTGTCCTCGGCTCCTGGCCCACAGATGACCTCACTGGTAAACACACTTACTTACAAATACAAGATTTCCAAACAGGCCAGAGGAGCCTTGAATCTGGGTCACACACTCATGGTGCACCAAAAAACCCCTCACGTACCACACACGCACACACACACACACACACACACACACACACGCACGTACACACGCACACACACACACAACAAACTGGCAAACACCCTGAACTAAGACACACTCACTACTTCACATAAAACAACACAAATACTCGTGTACTACACACAGCAAGAGATTTTAGATCCTTGCCAGAATACATGATTTGGCTGGAGCCAGATTTCTTAACTCCAAAGTCTGTAAAAACAGTTTGAAACACTTTTCCTGCCCTTTTGTAAACACTTATCTCCCACAATATTTCTGTTCCTCTGTAGTTTGAAAAACAACTCTGTTCTATCTCTCTTTGATTCCTCTTTCCTCTCTTACAGATCTTTTTTATGTTTCACAAGAAATTTACTCTCATGATGCCACTGTATCACGCACTTATTCACAGTAAATAGTGCTTGAATTTATCTGTGTCTTGTTTTCTTACTCACCATGATCTCTCTGTGTCCCTTAGGTTGTGAGCGAATCCCGGTGCAGTATGTGCGTTGGGGGGATCCAGAGCCCATCGCTGCAGTGGTCTTTGCCTGTTTGGGCCTTATGGCTACACTCTTTGTTACTGCCGTCTTTATCAAGTAATTATAGCCTAGCTTCACTGGTTGTGTACATACACAATCAAAAGTAATGGGTCAATATAGCAACAATATACACCAATGCAATAATGGGTTAAATTTACTCAGTGCCCATGGGTAGAAAACCACCCAGTATTGGTGTTAGTTTTTTACTAATACTGTTTGTGGGGTTTATATGCCCAAACTAAAAAGCTATTTTTTAAACTTACATGTCACTTTGTTACTGAATGTTACCACTATGTGTATGCTGTCATATGCACATCATTTTGTACAGTTAACAAAACGTGTGACAGTTTTAAAAAGGTAAAACCTGAGCCTGTTGTGTTTAACACAGGGTCAAAATAAATATTTTAGTTAACAGTAATATTAAAAAAATTTACTCTTGGTCAAGTTGCTAAATTTGCACAAACTGGGTACATTTTTAATGCAGTTGTTTTGTGTGTGTGTGTGTGTGTGTGTGTGTGTGTGTGTGTGTGTGTATGTATTGCTAAAAACGGTTATGTTGTTAATGACAAAGAATTATCTACATGATATTTAGTTAAGATTCAGACACAGATGTTGGCAGTAGATACAAAATAAAAATATATTTAAATATAAAAATATAGAAATACAGTATAATCATACAAATAAAAGAAATAGGATTGCTTTAAACCTTTAGTAAACCTTTGCAGGTATTTGCAATACTCATTGAAAACAATAAGCTTGTGAATATTATGTACTCAATATAATGTGCAAAAAGCAATTCTGTCCCTGTTACCACTTTTGTGAACCTAGATATAATTTAATTCATTTGTAGATTTTGGGACACTCCTGTGGTCAAGTCATCCAGTCGTGAGCTCTGTTACATCATCCTGGCAGGAATATGTCTGGGCTACCTGTGCACCTTCAGTCTTATCGCCAAACCCCACATAATCTACTGCTACCTCCAGAGGCTGGGAATCGGCCTGTCCCCTGCCATGAGCTACTCTGCCCTGGTCACTAAGGTACTTTCTTTTCGGTTGTTTTGCCAGGAGGTAGAGGAACAACTATATGCAGTTCAAGTAGTACAGTTTAGTGTACTAAACGGCACTGTACACTGAAAGTAGCTGTTAGTCACTTCTTTCATCACACACTCACAGAGGAGGTGGAGGACAAAAAGGAGGAACATAAATTATGCATTATAACTGTGTGCCGATGATGTTGCAAACTGACACCTAATGACACATTGCTGCTGTTAATGCAAGTCAGCCTGGTAGACATGTTGCATATGAGACTAAATTACCCAAGATGACGATTCACTGAAAAGACTTTAACACTAACATAACTTTTTAATTTCACCATGGTACAACCACATTTGATCAGACAACTTGTCTGCTATCATATTCCAATGTTGTTGACGTTTTTAACATAAAAATGAGGATCTATGGATATGGGTAGGAGTAAAAGAGCAACCTCCAGAGACTGTAAGGGAGGTATGGTAGAAGATGAGGATCTGCATGTAGGTTGATGTCAAGATCTGGTGTTTAAGATCTGGGAACTGAAACGGGGATTACTGTTATGAATCAGTGCTATATTATCCACATGCGATGCAAGTGAAGCCTGCATAACCATTTGATCTATTTTTGATCCAGACCAATCGTATAGCGCGGATCCTGGCAGGCAGCAAGAAGAAGATCTGCACCAAGAAGCCACGCTTTATGTCCGCCTGCGCACAATTGGTCATTGCCTTCCTACTCATACTGCTGCAGCTGGGGATTATTGTGGCACTTCTTATCATAGAGCCACCACAGGTGTGTGTGTGTGTGTGTGTGTGTGTGTGTGTGTGTTTTACAATGTGGGGGGTTTTCATTTACATTTATTTATAAAACTAGAGTGACCTCTCCCTTTTTCTGCTCTTAGGTGATCTATGACTACCCCAGTATCCGTGAGGTGCACTTGATCTGCAATTTGACCACTATGGGGGTGGTGGCGCCTCTGGGCTACAATGGCCTGCTTATCCTTAGCTGCACCTTCTACGCCTTCAAGGTACTTCAGCATTACAGTACTTAATACATGCAACATCAACTTACAAAACTGTATAAAACTGTATGTTCTTTTTTTCTTACAGACTCGTAATGTTCCAGCTAATTTTAATGAGGCAAAGTACATTGCCTTTACAATGTACACCACCTGTATCATCTGGCTGGCCTTTGTTCCTATTTACTTTGGCTCCAACTACAAGATCATAACCATGTGCTTTAGTGTCAGCCTCAGTGCCACAGTAGCTCTCTGCTGCATGTTTGTCCCAAAGGTAAGAAATGGAGACACATATTCTCACACAAACAGTTACTAGGAAAAAAATCCCACTTTTTTGGTACCATGTTTATATCCCTGCATCTTTATGCTAATAGTTAATTGTTGGTAATTTTCATGGTCAGGTGTACATCATGCTCGCCAAGCCTGAGAAAAATGTCCGGAGTGCTTTCACAACATCCACAGTGGTGCGCATGCATGTAAATGATGCCAAAAAAGCTGCCAAGTCCAAATCGTCCAGCAGCATGGTCAACTTCTTTCGACGCGGAGGGTCTGCGCAGGACAACATCAGGTATAAAGGGGTATTAAGATTAAGCTATGAATAAATTAACTCCAGTATCTAAAACACCCGAGCCCAGATGCATAATGCTTCCTGTAAAACATTTCTCTGAAGTAGTTCTCAAGTCACTTATTTATAGCCATTGATAAGCTTTTGTTAGTAAAACCGTATCTTAACCGTAACCTTATCTTATTAGTTTTTACTGCATGCATTCCATAAAATTAGATGATACATTACATATTGAATTATACTAGAAAATAATTATGTCATCTTTTGGCATATTCGTCAATCAGGTTTGCCTCCATTTTCACAGATATTTTGTCAGATCAGGTAAATAATCACACTATAAAATACAAGCACAATTATGATTTGTATTGCATTCACTCAGTATTTTACATTAGTTAAGGACTTTATTAGTACTGGTCTAGGTAACAAAAGGATAAAGTCCAGCAAGAAGGGGCTTACAGGGGGAAGCTGCAGGCAGGTAGGGAGATGGCAGACATGGTACAGTCTATTCGCTGAGAAACTACAGTAAAGTTTGGACACACTTTCCCATTATCTTGAATGTACAAACTTTTGACTGGTACTGTGTGTGCTTGGCTAATTATTAAGCAATCTGAAATAATCCTTGCAGCCACATACTTTAGTTGTCTCTGTCCACGAGTCCATGCATAGAGATGAAGAGTCTGGTGAGATATGTCCAAGTACACAACCATCCCTGTTCCTCCTTAAACTGTCTTTAGTGAATCAGAGCTGAATCCACCACAACAGGCTGTATATGGCAAGAAAAACTGCTCCCTGAGCTGAGAAAAGGCTATCTCATTTGGGTTAAGTACTCCCAGAGGAGACCCGCTGCCTTTAAGGATTTCTCTTTCTAGGAAAGATAAAAGACAATGAAGGAAGATGTGAAATTACACAGAAAGCAAAATATAAAATGGGGGATGGTAGAAATCACAAAACGAGGTAGAACATGAATCTCAGTGTAGATGGGGGAGGTTGTTTTCGGTTTTCCTGGTATGATGGTTATATACAGTACATATTGTTTATACATAATGCCTTGCAGTATACAGAAGATCGGTTGATCTGTCATATTTATTATCACTTTTCAACCAATGTAAACTAATTTTATGTCTCTGTCGTTCATATGTTCTGCAGTTCCAATGGGAAATCGGTGACATGGGCGCAGAATGAGCGCAGCTACAGACCAAACCTATGGAAGAGGATGTCATTCCACGTCAAGAAAAAGGAAACGGTCGAGGTGAACCAGACAGCCATCATCAAGCCCTTCTCTAAAGGAGAAGATACACCTGCGGACACTGGTGTCAAAGAGCAGTACGAAGAGCCACAGGTTTCTCAGACCTTCACCTGCACCCCTGCTCAGTCACCTCTACCCACCATCAGCCAGCAAGCAGCGAAGGCAAGGGGATTCCAGGGAGGAGAGGATGGAGAGGAGCCACAAGCTTTACCCACCTACGTACCCGAGCACCCTGCTGGGGTCAGGAGAAGAGGTGGGGACAACAGCCAGGGCGTTGGCACGGTGGATGGAGGGGACATCCATAGCATCATAGGTGTGGGTGACATCGGCATAGGGATGATTGGCGGCCAACCTCAGGGCACCACTATCATGGACCAAATCAGCTGTGTGGTTAACCGTTTCACTGCCAACATCAGTGAGCTGAACACCATGATGCTGCCAGGGGGAGCCACTGTCAGCCCCACCTCCACCACCGCTCTGCCCGCAGCTGCAGACGCCGCCCCCTGCCCACCTCAGTACCTCGTGCCCAGGAGCAGGCAGGCCCCCTCCACCGTCACCACATATGCCGAGGTCGTGGCCGTCTCTAATTTCTGTGAGAATCGACCAGCAGGTAAGATTTATGAGCACCTAGCCGGGACTTGCGTAAGTGGCAGGCGAGCCAAGGATATGGAGGAGCTGGTGGCTCTGACACCTCCTTCCCCCTTTAGAGACTCATCTCTGAGCTCCGAAGGCAGCTCACCCCCCTCGCTGTCCCCGGCTTCTGAGGCTGAATATGACCAGCTGCTGCTGAAACACTACAGCCACAGCTCCTCCTCTCTCTAAACCTTTTTCTCATTGTGTATCCTCTATTTGGGAGTATTTTAAAGTCCAAAAGAAAAAGCTTCGGACTGGACCAAACTCTTAGATGCCTTTCTACATGTGGATATTCTGAATGTTTTTGAAATATATTTTCTTTTCAGATCAGATTTAATGCACCCACACACGCCTTTATTTAAAAGGTCTGAGAGAAAAATACCAGTGGCAAGACTGCAAATGCTAAATGCTGAAATTAAGCTGAGCAATGTCCGTGCTTCTTTCTTTTGTCTACAAGTGAGTTAAAAACATGGGAAACTGAAACACACATATGGGCATTTTACAGATTTTTAATTAAAAGGACACAGTACTTGTGTCAGTACCTCCGTTTTAAACTTTTCAAGTTCCAAAGAAAATACTGATAAGTTGAGAAAAATGTAAAATCGGCAATTCCATTTCAATGTCATTATAAAATGGCTATCAATCGTAAGTAGGAGAAATTTACCAAATATTTATGTTAAGTGTTTCTTTGGATTATGCCAAAAATGGCTCGTGGAATCTCAAAATGCCATTTGATTTATTTTTAAAGGTATTAGAACACTGAAGATAGATTTTTCAGTTGGTTTTTTTTTTTTTCGCATCTTCTATTATCACAAACACAGAGCGTGATTTGTTTTTATTTCCAACATAATTGCTGTTGACTTTATGTACATGTGATGATTTTGTTACTGACAAATTTCCCTAGTGTTTAATATTGTGAGACCCGGATGGATGCAGATTCTATCAGCAGGAAGACTTCTTTCCGGAAGAAAAAAAGCTCAAATAACATTTTTGCATTTTGAATCCTGAAAGGAGAAATTATACAGATGCAGCATTGTGCAAATCAGAAGGAATGTTTTTATTCCTGTGTGGAGCGTTCTCAATGACCTTCTCTTTTCTTGGAACAGAAACATTAACTGAGAATGAACCATCCGGAAATGACAGGAGCTCTTTACGTCTCAAGGGAATGTAAGACACTGTCTCAATTAATGCGTCATCAGGTGTCTAACTCACAAAGAGATTATGGACTACTTGGACGTCGTCTTTAATTATTTCTCTAGATGTGACTTAGTTGAATGTACAATAAGTTATCAATTTGAAGTGGACCAAAATTATCTTCCACCTCAGAATGTGTCTGAACCAAAATACTTTCATCTGTTGACTCAAGATATTTCCAGTTTGCATGATGTCAAGATTTGTTTGCACTTCTCAAGTTATATTTGTAATGAATTACTTTTAATATTGTAAATGAAAAGCCAACTAAGATTAAAAGATAGAGTAGCAAAGATACTATTATTGATGTTGATGTGTTTTTAAGATTCATTTTCTAGAAGAAAACTGAAAGTGTGCTAGATTTTGCAGACTTCTGTTTCAAAACAGCTTGTGTCCAGCCTGGCTTTTTACCTACTATGTGCCAATGTCTCTTTGTAGTAACTTACATTGCATTTCTATAAATGGACCAACATTGAAAATCCTTCTGTGAGCCCATTTAGATTCTAATCTTTCAAGCATAATAAGGAGGACATTATTTTTTTTATGATAATGATGACATGTTGACTATGGTAATTATTATGCTTGAACATATTCAAGGAATATTATTATTATTATTTTTTTTATTATATTGTATCTGCATTTTGCCTCTCTGAGGATGTAGATTATTGACGGTATGGATTAATTGGCTAGCAGATGTGAGTGATGATGTGGGAGCTGGCTTGTGTTTATCAGATGTTTTTGTTTTTTTTACTCTGGCTTCAGTCCTTTTTTCTGTATGTTAACACAAGCAGGAATGTGTTTGTGTTTTTTGAAATGTGCTGTATTTTCTACCGGTTTTCAATGTAAAAAGCACCATAGACATTTGCCATATTTGCATGCAGGTTTGTGCCAACTGACATTTTGTAGGAGCATCCTACTCTTTAAGCTGATAATTCACTGATATAATCTACAGAAGACATTTGTCTTAGTTTTAGCTCTTCTTCTGCCTTTCAGATAGCCAGAATTTGCTATTTAGACTGTGCTGCATTAAAGGTTTCCATCCAAAAGGCAATACATTTTTGTAAGTAATTGTAAATGCTCCTTTTTTTTTACTATTTACTTTGCTGCAGTAAGAATTTTATAAGAATAGCAGGTTTTATTTTCCTTTGGTGATAACTCATTTTTGACACTTACAAATCAAAATGTCTAAGGAGTCACGTTTCTTTCAATGCTAAGAACTGGATCGTGTGCAGCGTTATTTTTACTCTTCAATGTTACTTATGAACCTTTTCTAAATAAGAAGATAATTGTGTCAAATCATACTGCGATAATTAATAAGCCTAATGGGAAATAGGGTTTCTAGGGCACTCTTTATTAAATAACGTGATATAATTTCCTATGCCGTCAATTGTAGACCAAAATTGTTCAGCGAAGTTAATATATTCACAAAATGGTGAGCAAAGTTTATTCATAGTTTGAGTGTAATAGCTTTGATGAGCCCATGGAGACAGCAAGACCTCAGTGGACCAATTAATTGTTTATCCTTGAAATCTAAAAGTAGTATATGCTGTTACATAGTCTACCCTCACTGATATAAATGGAGGTGGGTAATACAATTCAGCAGAGCCACAATTTACAGCCTTAAAACGAGCATACAGCTGAATCAACACCTTCAACAAACACCGAACACTATAACCTTCAAAATGATGAATTCTTGTTTACGGATCATAGTTTGTATACAGACACACTTTATGCTGGTAGAGGTGATAACCTGTCCCGGAACTGGAGGAGTTTAATGATGTGTCTCACTCCTATAGACCATTTGCTGTAGGGTGTGGACACCGTCAGAAGCACGAGTGGAACACAAAAACACAGAAACCCCCAGGCACACGTGAAGCTAAGTGTAGTCACTATGGGATGTCCTGTACAGCTGTGTGAGCAACCTCTCATATGACTTTCAGTAATGGCCCTCGTGTCGATTCCCCCGGCGAACAAGTACAGTTCAGAACTGCCGAAACAGAGCTGTATATGTCAGACCAGGTTTTGTGAAGAGACTGCCAGCCTCTTTGCATCTGTCTGTCTGCGTGAATGCACTAAAAGTCAGTACTCTCCAGAGATCCAGTTGGCTGATAATACCAACTGGGGTCCATTGAAGTGAGCAGGTGTACTGCCTTATTTCTATAGCTTTCTTGAGTAACATCAGTCTACGTTCCACAATTCATGTGGTTCTGATTCAACTCAATAAAAGTTTGGATGAACTTGTTTAATTGAATATGTTTGCACATGCATAATAATCAAATGATTGCCAATCTTATTATTTTTACTCTGATTAGGACAATTTGCTAATATTATATTAATATAATAATATTGACTTTCCTGCAGTATTTAACATGAAACCAGCTCTCTCTCTGTGTGTGTGTGTGTGTGTGTGTGTGTGTGTGAATTATTTTTACAGTAGCATCAACATTGTAGAGCGTGTGCAAAGATGTGTTTCCAGAGAAAGGCACATCAGTCTGTGATGACCTGTACTTTTAGCACTGGTGGATTAGCCACTAGAGAACACTTGTAAACAATAAGACAATGGAAATGACATCATGAATGGTCTTAACAGTGACATGTTTGCCTTGATTGACATGCCTAACCCAGCAGTTGGATACCATAATGTGTAGTGAAAATGTATAAAAAGATAGGTAGCTATTATAGGCCTACCTAAAACGCATTTAAATAGTGGGACTAAAATAGGTGGACCCTATCCTACTACAACTGTGTAAGTGTAGTTTTTACATTGACGTGACTGACATTAGTGCATTCATTGTATCATGACTGCACCTTTGATATGCATGTAAACAAACATTTAAGGAGCATTCCCTCTTTGACCAGATAATGGAGGCAAC
Source organism: Nannoperca australis (assembly GCA_036023655.1). Lineage (NCBI taxonomy): Eukaryota > Metazoa > Chordata > Actinopteri > Centrarchiformes > Percichthyidae > Nannoperca > Nannoperca australis. The sequence goes on along the minus strand of JAVQJD010098619.1, from coordinate 24,158 downwards.
ACGTGACGAGAGGGCCAGTACAACAATTCAACAAACATTTGAGAATATATTCCAAGCCCATCGATAACTGAAGCAAGGCGGCACACGAGGGGTTAAAATAAGACAACAGTTGCATAACGTGGCGGGATTACATTAGAGACTCACCCGAACCCCTCACGGGACTCGGACGTGCGGTGCCTTCGGTAAACCGCGCGCACGGCTCGTCCACCCAGGGTGACGAGGCGAGATCACAAGTTCCCAAGCACAGCCCCTCCCGAGCAAGATCACACACTTCCCCACAGGGAGGGCGGTTCCTAAACCCAATCCGGAGAGGGAGACGCGCGGGATAAGGGGCACGGAGCCTCCAACTCTCACTCATACCGAGTCAAAGTTGTCAAAAGCTGCTGCGTCTGAGATCCGACAGGTGGAATGACCAACCACTCATCACACTCCAACGGCATGCAGAGCCTCCGGAAGGAGCACCTGTATAAGGTGCTGGTTATCGGAGACCTGGGGGTCGGGAAGACCTCCATCATCAGGCGCTACGTCCACCAGACCTACTCCACCAACTACCGGGCCACCATCGGAGTAGACTTCGCCCTGAAGGTGTTGAATTGGGACTCTGAGACTGTCCGGCTTCAGCTATGGGACATTGCAGGTGGGGCAGAGAAGAAGTTGAATATGTTTAATTCATTTTATTTTGCTGGGTATTTAGTTAACCGTGTCCTGCTGTAACTCAAAGTAAATGCTCTGCATTTATGAGTGTAAAGCTTAAAGTTAGACTGTTTCAGTGTTAGAATATTCAAGAAGAAGAAGGGGAAAAGGAGAAAGAAAAAAGTCTAAACTGATAGCAAAGCTGTTTGTGATAGTTCCTTAAAAGTTGATGGTTTGGGGAGATACAACTTATCTTCACATTGACAGACGGTTGTAAAATGATGAAACATCCACAGCTCAAAGATGCACTGTCACTGTGGAGAGCTGACACAAATAGTATTTACTCTCTCTCTCTCTGTCTCTCTCACTCACTCACACACACACACACACACACACACACACACACACTAATTATTGCTTAGGGAAGACCAGCACACTGTCACACCCAGTCATTCATTCAAGGTATGGTGTTGCAATCATGTGATTCTGCCCATGTGAGGGAGATTTTTAGAGGTCAGTCACAGGAGTGTCATTGTAGCCTAAATAAAAAACACAAAACATCATTACACACACACACACACACTTTAAGCGGTTAATTTGGATCCATCAAATGCAATTATCTGCTTTAGTCTTGTCTACCTGCATGAGATTCATCCTAGGAACGAGTACTTTGAAGTCATGTAAAGCTTTAAATTGCACCATCATTGTATTGAATGACAGCATGTCATGTGACATGTGTGTCTGCCTGTGACTGCTGTCAGTCCACTGCTGGATTCCTTGTGAATGATGACAATCATTTATACACTCTCTTGCACGAAAGGAGGAAGTTCTCAGTCCATGCCCTGTCAGATTTTCCATTTCCTCTTGCTCATGAGGCAAATAGCAGCATTTTGTCTTTGTCAAAGTGTTTCTAGCAAAAGCCAAAAGTGGACTTTCACGCATCAGTATTTATCAACCATGTCAACTTTTCTGCTGAGAGAGCATGGTAAGTAAAACAAGCAGGGTGCACACACTTACACGCTCAGTTTTGGACCAGCAAGTACTCGCGTTAGACAGCAGAACACCCCCCCCCCCGAGAAATTAAATGTTGACAGCTCTTCTAAGTAACCTGCTCCTCAAGCACGTAATTTCAGTTTCCTGCACAATACCCATGGTGAGGACATATACATGCATAGCTGCACACAAAATCTTCATGTTCATATTCTCACAGATATATTGTATGAATACCGTTATATGTCAACGTTAATTTGCATTATAGGTCCGGCAAAATACAGGTTTAATTTAAGTAGGCCTATTATCATCAGGAACAAGCAGCAGCATTGACCATCTGGTTAAGTGCAACGTGACAGTAAGTCCACAGGAATGTGCTGTTACATGGGAATGCAGGCATTGCAAGCTGCAATCTTAATGCCAGCTGTATAAGTTGTTTTGCTGCAAAACATGCAGAAATACAATGAGCATCTCTCATCAAGCTTATGGCTGGGAACCACAATGTTGCCACGCTAATGAATGAAGCTCTTTGCGCGCGCGCGCGTGTGTGTGATCATCACAGGTCAGGAACGTTTCGGAAACATGACGCGGGTGTACTACCGTGAAGCCATGGGAGCCTTCATAGTGTTCGATGTGACACGGCACACGACCTTTGAGGCCGTCATCAAGTGGAAAGAAGACCTGGATTCCAAACTAAGGCTAGCTGATGGACAGAGCATCGCCACAGTGCTGCTGGCTAACAAGTGCGACCAGGGCAGGGAGTTGACCAACAACGGCATCAAAATGGACCAGTTCTGCAAGGATCATGGCTTTGTTGGGTGGTTTGAGACCTCTGCTAAGGTGAGACCAGAGTGAAGTCCATGTGTGAAGTGAGATTTATTCCTGCCTGTCAAGGGGTCTTTGTAGTTAAAGGAATTGTTTGCCATTTTGGGAAATTATGTTATATAGTAGCTTCATATTTAACAGATAGACATGAGAGTGATATCTATCTTCTCGTATAACTCTCAACAAGAATGCCAATAAGCGTATTTCCCAAAATGTTGAAGTACTGCTTTAATCATCAACATGACTATGAATGGGACAGATTTTAGGCCTTTGCAGTGAGTGGCTGATGCACTCAGTGGAGATCATCTCTCACTCAGGTCACTTCAGTTAGTGAAAAACATCTCGTCAGAGCCAACTGGAATTTCATATCCTCATGGAAAGTGGCTCTGTGAGATAAATTTACAAAGCAGGGACAGAACAAGTAGTGGAAGTGAAAAGGCAGAAGTATTAGAGGATTGTTAACAGTCTTTTTCTGGCGTAAAAAAGCTTAATATTTCAGGGAATTCTGCTTCCAATAAAAGAAAAGTTATTTAATCAATTCTTTCCTTTACTATTTCAAATTTTGATCACATCCCATGTATATGTTGCATCTGCGTAATGTTTAAAGCATTATTACACTTGTATTTATAGAAACATAAAAAAGTAAATATGCTATTTATTTTCATGGCATAATGTAGAAATAGAAAAGTCTGCCTGTGATATCTACTGTATGGTATCTTCAAAAGAATTTAAAATAGTTATGTTGGTTTGAACAGTTTTTTTCTGGACGGTATGTGTGTAATGATGGACCTGCCAAATAATAATAAATACAATCACAAATATCTGCAGTACTTACACATAGCTATAAATTCTACAAATGTTGTCTTTATTCACACGTCCTCTGTTTGCACTAATGTGTTGCAGCAGCACAAGTGCGCTGCCATTCTTGTGGCATCAAGACTCAACATTCTGAAAGGCCAGAGGTTATAAGGTGCAGGTTCAGCCAGAGGTGTCAGAGGTAGGCGATGAAAGCAGACATAGCCATCCTCCTTTGGTAGCAGCTAGAATTTTATTTTTACAGCATTCATATGAAGTAGTTTAAAACACTTTAAGGTCCACACGTGGTGTTGTTCACATGAAGGTGACCATGCTAATTACCCACAGGTCCATGCATCATACTTGAAACATCCCTATCCCGGGGTCATAGATGGATATAATTATCTTTTGTCATTATCTGACAATCTGAATGTCAGATAATGACAAAGAAAGAAAAAAAAAAAAGGTAAGTAAAAATTAATTATAGAGCTGCACCTGACTGCAGTTTATCTCTTTTCTTTAGGACAATCTCAACATCGCTGAAGCTGCTAACTTCCTGGTCAAGCATATCATGGCCACAGAGAACAACATCCTGAAATCTGTGGTACCAGACACCATCTCACCTCAGCTCGACTCCGACAGACAGATGAGCTGCTCTGGCTGCTTCAAATAATAAAAGGACAAAACCGAATGGAGACACAGTAGGACAAAGAGGAAGAGGCACACCACACAACCTTCCAAGGAAAGCTAAGTTAAAGATTTTAGTTCTTGGCGGACAAACAAGTGTAAGACCCATGTCCATGCTCTTTGACATGATTATTTAAAGTATCAAACTGCCAACATTGCCTTTTGAGGCTGCTGTTTTTAGCTGGACAAGATTACGTTCTCCTCTAACAACAGTTCACCTGGAAAAGGACTGACAAGTGGCACTCACCTGCCTGACCAAACTGAATCATTGTGTTGAAGTTCTTAACCTTCCCCTCCACATACACGGTGAAAAAAGCCAGTGTGGGAGACATGCAGCATTAGTCTGCAAGAGCCAAAGAAAACAGTATTGACAACTTCCAGTGGATCCCAGATTTGCTATTGTGTAACTATGTGAATTTTGTACTTCCATTGCTTTTTTTATTATGATTTTAATTTATTCACAGTATGCTTTTATGAGTGCAATGGTCGGTAATGTATAACTGTTCTTAAAATCTTTCCTACAACTGACTAATGTGTAAGCCTTATTTATCAGCCAATTGAAATAATAACACATTTGTATTTAGCAGCATTTGGTTGGGGTGAGCATCTCCAAAGAAAAGGGAGAGTTAAACATTTAGCCAAACAGCCCAGAGCTTGCCTGGCTGTCCTTCTGTCTAAAGTTTGCAGTCATAACTACTATATTTTTGGCCACAACATCTTACAAAGTTTTTTTTTTTTTTTTGAGAATTTGTGAATTTGTGCGTTATTTTTCTTCATTAGAAGGAAAATTGTGTTGATTGTCTGGGTGTAAACTGGACATCAGTTCACTTGCCAAAGCCGAACCCTCTGTATCCATGGTAACTAGATCAAGTCTTTTTTTATGGGTGTCCTCTAACGTCTGTGTGAAGCTATTTTCTGCTGTAGTCGCAACCACACAGACACAAATGCACGCACACACACCCATACATGCACACATGTACACACAGATGTTTCCACCCTCCATGTCATTTTTTCCCCTCATCTTTTCTGCTCTCCCACTCCACTTCATCCTCCGTTATTATTTCTTATCCTTAAAAACTCTCTGTACTCTCTCAATATGGCTGCTTTCTGTGTCTTTCTTTTATACGTCTCCTGCCTATCTTTTCTCTACTTTCTTTTATTCTCTGATTCACAAAGAGCATGTACAGTACAGCACATTATATAAACTATGCACAGGCTCGACTACACACCCAGGGATGCAGTACTTTAATTGATCTTTCAACTCTGGTTGCATGTGTGTGAAGTTTTTATGGCAAGGTAGTTGAACCCACTGGTGTCAATGTTGTGTCTTTTTTCTTATCATATAATAATAATTATAATAAACTTTATTTATATAGTACATTTCATACAGGCAGTGTAGCTCAAAGTGCTTTACAATAGAAGTGAAAAAACAAGAGAGAGAAAAACAACACTCATAATAAAATTGTGCAAAAATATCTGCACAATAAAATCAAGCAAACAAATTGGTAACAAAGATGAGAGGCTTGGATGGATGAGAGTAGGATCCATATGCAAATGTATAACAGATAAAAGCAGATGGGAATAGTGACAATAAGTTAAAAGCAATGTTAAATAAATATGTTTTAGTTTGCATCTCTTATAGCATTGGTTAGGGAGTTCCATAGTTTGGGGCATTGTTCAAATCTTGATATGTGACCTTTATATAAAATAAAGTATATACCCAAGTCCCTGGATGTGAAATGTGTCAAAGCTGGATAAAATCAATTGCATTATGTGGTCTGTTGCGGTTTACACAGAGGTGCAGTCTGTGTATGCTGACATGTGTATGTTACATAGTTTCATCATCAGTGTAGTGTTTATAAGCCTGATCACTACTGTCATGTGTTGTGTGAGTTCTTGGTGTTCATTTACAACACATTTACAACACATTTGGGCTTTATACACTTAAACAATGGCTTCTTCACAGGATTACAATTTTACAGTGTTAGTCTGACCCATCATGTGTGACACCATGCGTCATGTGACATCAGCTGGGTTAGAGTTTTGAACTCATTTGGACCTACATGCTCACACACTCGCACGCATTCAAACACATGCTTTGTGCCAAATAATGTAATGTTTTGTCTCACAAGTAAACTGCATATCTTCAGCTGGTTACACCACCTGTGGATTATTCTTGTTTAGTATTTATTGTAAAGTAGTTCAAATCAATTAACTCATTTCACACATGTCCTTGTTTTTGTAACGCATTAATATAATGTGACACAAGGAAGTACGCTCGTGCCATTTAACCTTTAATCTGGAACAAACCATTTCACACCCTCATGATCACTGTAGTACTTAAGTAAAGCTTCACAAATCAATGTAAGAGAGTGAATCCACGTGTTATTAGTTTATACTGAGAAATGGGTGTGTGTTTGTGTCCTCGGGCTGATCCAGGACTCATAGGTTCTCATTAGGAAACCACATGACTGCATGGATTATTCTCTGCCTGAGGGATTAGATTTGGTCGTCTGCTCTTGGCTCACGTTAAGACATCACCACCAACCACCCATCAAATGATCCAAAAACTCAGTATAACCACTTTTGAAGAATTTGTCATCAGAAACTCAACAGGCTATATCTAAAAGACATAAATAAGTCTGATATAAATAAATCACATGGTTTAAGAAACAAGATCACTTCAATAATGTTCGTTATGCTGATGAAGTTATGAGAGTGGGTGTTATTGTTTTAGAATTTTAATTACATTTCAAAAGATGTAATTAAAAATGAAACAATAAAATGAAACTTTAATTTCATTTAGGAACAAAGTTTTGGCCTGCTAACTCTTCCTATGACAACAGCTGGCACAGATCTAACTATTCATTACTGGGATTATGAGCCCAGCATATTGTGCTCGCTGTAGTTCTCAGGCTGTGCCAGAGAACCACCTACAGATAACACCCACACATTCTCTCAGAGAGAAAGAGCGAGAGAGATGGGAAGAAGCAAGTAGTGAGAGAAGAAAATGAAATGGGAGAAAAGAGATGTTTAAATCTTGCAGCAACAAACGGTTACAGACTGACAGCTCATCAAGAGTGCAGGCAGGTAAACAAAAGCAAACACATTCAAGTGCCACTGACATATTTACACTGACAGAATTCACACAGATAATAACTGTCTGTTAGATCAGAACCCATTCAGCCAGCTTAATCACATGCAGACCCACAGTCAACAGAGTCTTTTTGGAAAGTTACATAATTCAGCTACAATAACTCAAGATGATGGAAGAGACTTGATCTGATTTGGTCAAGAGTCTTTTTTCCTCCTCTCACCATCAGTAACTGCTCACGTAGTGCCATCTGTTGTCAGATTAGAAACACAGCAGGCATTTTATTCACTTTAGGGTCACACCAAAATTCAAAATTCAAGTTATGAATGCTGATGGGTTGGAAACAACCTCTCTTTTTTTGTGGTATTTATTTGCTAACCTCTCCTTTATTCTAAATGATACTATCTAAACTTTCATGGCCTAATAAGGTGACACATCACTAGGACTGACTCATTTAGTGTGTCTCCCAAGATGCCACATTTCCAAAGAAAAACCACAAAGATAAATAAAGTTGGATGTACACACAGAAACACACACACACACACACACACACACACACACACACACACGTTAAAGCGAAGTGCAGCCACTTGAGAATGACTGGATTTGAAACAGCATGTGAAAACCAGCGCATGCTTTCCCAAGCAAATGACCTCCTCTATTAGAGTGACTTTCTCATCTTTAATCCCTGGGACCTCAGCAACTCTCAGTTTCCACTGCCTACTGCCAAAACCTATTACTTTATTAATTATGTCTTTATGATAGGAGCATGAAAACCTAGTGAGAATGACCAACATTACGGTAATTTAGAGATCTTAGTATATTTTAGTAATCATCCGTGGAGTATATATAACCTGCAGAGAGAGAAAGTGGCCAAGAGGAGGGGTAAAGAAAGAGAAACTCAGAAAGTAAAGGAGAGGAGACTGAGCAAGAGAGACTGACTGAGATCCAGGAAAAAGAAGCATGAAAGACTAAGTGCATTATTAAATCATTAATATTATCTCAGCAGGTTGAAAGATGAGTCCTCTGAGGACCTCATGAGCTCGGCTATTCCTCACTAACACAGAACACTGACAGATTTTACATCTCATTAACCTCACTGATGGTATTTCAATAACACTGCATTGCGCTAACAATCATCTTCTTAAGTGGAGGATGATAACAAACATCTGCTACAGTTTGGCTCATTTTCAATCTGTTTTAATGTTGATTGGTTCTGTTTCACTTTTGCTTTAAAAAATGTAGAATTCCACTTGGACATTGTCATGGAAATATACAGCGAAATATACAACGAACAGTAGAAGAGCAATTTTTACAGCACATTCTATAGTACACATACAGCTCTAGTCTATTGCACTGCCACTAGAGGGCAATAGGCACCAGTATTATTATGCAACTTTGACTGAATGTGCAGTCTGAAGTCGGCTTGGTGGGAGAAAAAAAAAATTCTTATGTCATTAATCATCACCTGCCGTCTTCGAGCCCTCAAATTTCCCTGCCAAAAATACAATGTGGTTTTCTCAGCATTTCCTCATAAAATCAATGTATACCTGATTTATGTATTTACAGTATCATTCCTTATCATATATCTATATTATCATTATCATATTTTACACAATTAACAGCTGCATTGTGATGATTATCAAGAGTGAATATAAAACTAAATAAATGCACTTATAATACAATAAAACTTGATCATAAGGTACGGGGGGTGGGGATGGGGTGCAAATCTGGTATTCTGTGAAGAGTATCAAATATCTACTCTAAGCCAGGAGAGACTAAGTGAAAGGTTACAGGTGAAAGTCAACAGAAATCCTACATAAAATGGAGTAATAAATGGGATGCAAAATGACTGGCTGTCAATGATATAGGAGACACAAAATATAAACATAAATCTGCTCATACATCTATCAATAAGATATTGTTATATTGTTCAAGTGACCCTGGTGACAGTAATTTAGATAAGGGCATTGACAATAATCACGTTGTGGGTAAAACATAATATTTCCATTTATAGAAGACTCTAATGCATGCCACAATACAGGACAGGCACATGAGAGTGAGGCAGCTTTTCTCCTAAAAGTGTACTTTGTTCATTCATAGGTCAGATCAGGCAACCACAGTGACTGAAATATGACAAGACAGACATACAAACAGGAGGTAAACACGGCAAACTATGTGAAGTCTATTTGTTGAGTTGGTCTGGTTTTGGTGCAAAATGCTGTTTTGTGTTACATTCTATGTAGAGAAGGCAGAACCAACATTTTGTGCAAGAGGTATTGTTAGCTGTATTTTCCTATAAGCACCTGAGAACCTTACTGTACAAAACTGTATCAAAAGTTTTTTTTAAATAATTAAAAGTACATGTGTAAAGTATATAAGGATAAGTGTGTCATGCTAATCAAGCAGTGAAGCGTATTACAAATACATAGAGACTATTGTTCCCTTTGATTTTTGATTAAAGTTGTGATTGTCTCAATGCTAAAATGTTAACACTCTCAACATGCACCATGGCAGCATTGACTTGTAAGCAGGTACCTTTAACCAGAAAACAAACTGTAATAAGGTAGTTCCAAAGCTGGGCACATTCATTACAAAGTGAAAGTCATCAAAGACTTAATAATTGGTGTAAAAATAAAATGAATGGTTTCGGACACCTTGAATGCATTCCTGACCTTTCAATTTAAGTTTTAAGTTTTAAATTGGAAAGAAGGCAGCAGTTAATTAGAACTTGTGCTCATTACAGTCTTCTCGTTATTCATGTTTTGTCATATTACTGCTTTATTTTGCAGGCTGTACTCAGACCACAGTCCCTTGTAATCCATTAATAACCAGTTTGACATCATATCCTCAGGCTCCACGATCCTATGGGTTTCCACAAAGTTTCAGTATGTGTGCCAGGTGTGCATCTAAAGTGAATGCTGATCATCTTCTGTGACTGTATCCCTCCTAGAGCTGGACGAAGCCTCCACCATATACTTATCAAGGCCCAAAGAGCAGGGCGAGAGTGAAGCCCGAAGCTGGAGTGGCAACCCAGGATGTAAAAGGAATGCATCTATGTTAGGAAAGAAAGAAGACAGAGGGCAGTCTGGGGAGGTGTATTTGGCTAACACCTCGAGCTGCTCTGGCTGTAGGTTGGCTTCGTTGCAAACCCTCTGGCATAAGGCAGAGACACTCTGACATGTTTTCATCTTCAGCTGGTTCAGCTGGCTCTTCTCCATGATCAGTTTCTCCCTCTCTGTCTTCTGTGACATACACATGCAGTACATACAATCTGATTAACATGTCTGTAAATGACAAGTGGATCAAAATGAACAGATCAAAAAAAGGTTGGTTTTTTTACCAGCTTATTGATTTCACACTGCAGATTGTAGATGCAATCTAGTTTCCTCTTGCGGCAACGCTGAGCTGCAAGGCGGTTTTTGCTGCGCCGTCTCATATCATGGACTAATTCCAGCTGTTCACCCGTGAAGACCTGTTGCTTCAGCAGCTGTTGGAAGTCGTTTCTGCTCAAATCTACAATCCACTCTACAGAGAATGGCAACTGCACCTGAGGACACAAGAACAAAGTGTACAGCAAGAGAGTATCTGCATCAATAAAGGAGCTGCTTTAATGCCAAAATCAATACTTTTCATAGATAGTTTTTGTATGATCTCATGCAGTAGATGACATGAGTCTGTGTCTGTATGCTTTGTTGAATCACATCAGTGAGCCTAAAGGCACTCAGATAACCTGCAAGTGTAATGCACACACACATATGCTTTAAAGCAGCAGGCTTGTAGTGACAGGTTTTATTTGCTTGTCTGAACATCTTCATCAGCAAAGGATCATTTCCAACGTGTATTTCTTGAGTCTGAAGAGTCTGAAGAAAGTTTTAATAATCTTAGGACATCATCCAATCAAGTAAAATGTAAAAAAATGAATGATCAAAAAATGTTGGAACTTTCCCTATATGGACAAAAAGAAGTAAAGTGAAGCAAAACTTAAAATGGATATGGAGTTCAGATAGTAAGTTATATTTTTACCAAGCTGTTAATTATTAACGAGGAGTTAACTTTTAAAAGCAGAGGTCGGGTTCTGGGTTATTGCTGCCACTAATGTGTGATGGAACACTCACCAGCTTATTGGTACATTATAAATCTTGTGATTTATCTAGGGTGAATAAAAACAGTTTCTCCTCTGAAATGACCTTTGGCTTTGTCTTCACACTCACTGTCCTGTTCATACGTTCAGTCCAATCTAAACAGCCAGTCTGGACAGCAGCATGAGAGGTTCCTCAAACTTGTTGTTTGTGTCGCCTGTAGTCATTGGCAACTCAACGGGCTGAGCTGTCAGTTTCCGCTGAATCGGACCCTGAACTAATTAGCAAGACCCATGCACATGATCGCAACACACACACACACACACACACACACACACACACCATATCTACTTGTACCTGTGTCTAACTCTCTTATCTAAAACAAACATAGTGAAGTAATCTACAGAAGGGTGAGCTTGCTGACACTTATTGAGGCAGTTTAATTTCCGCACAGCATGAAATGAAAATCACAGTTAGGTGGTAGCAAGATAGATATATAGAAGAACAGCACAGCTTCAGAGCCATTCATAGTTTAACTGCTCACCTGTCTGGCCCTCTCTCTTGTGTAGGACTCACTGTCTCCTTCTGTTTCTGTCTCTGTGTCTCCATCCTCCCCTGAGTTGAGGGACGACACACCTGACTGAGACGCTCCCTCGCACTCAGACAGCTCTGCTCCCTTCCATAAACATTTGCTTTGGTCCAGATCCTGGAAAAAGGGACAGCTGTTGCTTGCTGAGCTGAGGTTGACCTGGAGCCTCAGCCACTCCAAAGATGTGTTCTGTGCCAGTCCGCTCCTTATATCAGAGGAACATCCTGCATCATGGTCCTGGAAGTTCAGCTGAGACGAGACCAGGTCGGACATCTCCCTTTCCGCAGTGCTCTTGTCTCTGACATTATTTACCGGCAGGGCCTCGCTCTCCATGCTGCCTGTTTGTCCTCCTTTTCCCCTTTCTTGCCAGCCAGAATCTATTTCATCATCTGCCCTTTTCTGCTCAGCTTCTACCTGTTCCTCTTCCTTTTGATGAATGCATTCTGGTGCTAGTACACCAGATTCCCTTGTTTTCTTGTCCTTTGTAATGTCCATGACAAGCCCCAGTGACCCAGTGATTGCAGGGTCCTTCAGGGGGAAATGGTGCAATATTAACCCTGATGACCTCTCACCCAGCACTGTGCTTGGCCCTGATGGGACTGCCTTGACATTGGGTTTGTCTGAAAAGCCAATGTCTTCCTCCATATCCATATATCTTTTGTTTTCAATCAATTCCCCCTGCCTTTCATTTGTTTCTTTCTTAACTATATCAACCTCCACTTTGCCCACGCCAGCCTCTGTTTCCGTGGGATTGGAGGCTGATTTTCCAGGGAATTCCACCTCAGTTTCATTTATACTCGTTGTACTGCTGGAGCGGAGCGAGCAGGAGAGGTCACAGTCATCGTTGATTACTGTTCCTGGATTGTTCAGACTTTTGTCTGAGACACAAGTTTTCTTCCCACAAGCCAGCTGCCTGCGATACTTTGGACACAGCATAACATAGTCATTTGTCGCTTCAGCCACAGGTGTCAGAGTGCCTGCACTGTTCTGACTTCCCATTTTGTCGTTTACTGATTTGTTACAAAGCCGAGCCACTTCCTGTTGAGATGTTGAGTCAGCAACTGGTTTTACTTCTTTCTCATCCAACAATACATTGTCAGAGTTTAAGCCACGGTCTTCCTTTGATAATCGTCTCTTACATTTCTTCTTACAGCAGGTTTTTCTAAGAAAAGGGGCAGAGCTCTTGCTGCTGGAGAAGAACTTCGGGAGGAGGAAATCAAAACATGCCTCGTCCAGGTCTCTGAAGCCGAGAATGGAAGCTGAGTTGCGTATTTCGAAGACATCATCTTTCCCAAAGAGAAGTTTGGATGTGTAGGCAAACTTCAGTAAGGGTTCAAAGCCAGCAACTGTCACCTGGGAAACAGGACGAATGACATAAATGAGTACTCTCTATCCTCTGGTTCATTCACAGTGATGGCAAGATTATGCATTGTATACAATACTGTAGGCACAGATGTGAAAACAGAATTACTCCAACTGCAAGTGGTAAACAAAATAAAGCCCAGGGTTGTAGGACTGTACTGGCTCAGCAGCCATTACATGTGACAAAGAATCTAGTTTCTGTGGCTTTTTAAAGTTGAAAGAATTGAGTACCAGTGGGTCCTTCCATTTAAAGATCCCGTTAATGCAAATGAAATGTGTAAAAACACTGGAATAATACATTAAAAAGGATTTGGAAATTAAAACATCCTTATTAGCATAGCTAAACCGACAGGACAATTCTAAATGTTGATATATTTCCTCTAGAAAACCTGGTTGGACACTTCTTGGCCTTACTTGTTTTAATGCTCATAAGCATAAAGATAGAGCGGTACAGTACATCTAGGGTTATTACACTGCCCTTCAAAATCAAACTGCAGTCACACAATGTGTGTGTTTTCAAGGTGACAAGATTTTAAACTCATTTCATACAGTCAGCCTACAGTATGTACCATCATCACTTGTGGAGGGAATAATCCTTTCAGTCATTTTTCTCACTTCACTTTTACACAGGGTTGTTGTGAGGCAGCAGGCCCTTTCTTTCTCAATTGCACCATGAGAAGACATCTCACCTCTTGTGGCAGATCGATGACAGCTCCATGCTGTGTGAGGGAGGAGATCCTGTGTGTGAAGTAGTCGCTACAGGAGGCGAGGACTGAGCGGTGAGCTCTGAAACTCTGACCTTCCACCACCACCGTAACATCACACAACGTTTCCCGGCGACGCTGCTCATCCAGGCAGCGCAGCACATGGGAGCAATGCACTGTAGACTCAAATGTAAACACAGACGACCGGGGGGCAGACATGGCCATCAAGGACTGCTACATGTACACACACACACACACACACACACACACACACACACACATTATAGTTAACCATTTCCCCTTCTATCAGGATACATTCATAAAAAGTTTGGCATTAAAATAACAACAAAAACATGCCTACCTTACAAAGCTGACTTACATCCAAGTTTCTTAAAGTGTTAAAGAAAGTCTCACACTCTCTGTTGAGCAGACATGGTTATTTCTAAATGGAATGCCGTCTAACCAGGCTACGTTTCCCAGAAAGCCTTATCTCAACTCGGCTACAAACTAAAAACTGAGCTTGACTCAGTCATATGGCCTGTGTGTGAGTATGTGAGAGGGAGGAGTGCATATGTGGGTGTGTGTGTGTGTGTGTGTGTCGCAACAACTCTGGGTGTAACAGAACAAGCGCTGACTCATGCACTCCCTCTGATATGGGATGAGCAAGCAGATTTTCCAGTCCATACCAATCCCACCCTTGGATCCGTCTGGTAAACTACCAGACTTTTCCCAGAAAATCCCTTTTTTGTTGGTTTACCCCAAACACGATTCAGAGATTAAGGCAAAGTGTTTAAACAGGATATAGTCTATTGTCTGGACGTACTCAAGTGATTGTAGACAGTGCATTTTGAGAACAAGTTGTGTAAAAACAAGAGTGTAAAAACAAATGAAACTGACCTGTTGCAGAATAAGGAGGCTGTTATGTTCATTTAAAGCTTAATATTTCTCAGTAGTTCCTGGTTGTCTCTTATCTTGTTGTTTTTTTCAGGTAGCAGCAATTTCTTTTCTGAGCTCAGTTCAAGTCGTGCTTGTTGTGTGTTTAAGTTTGTGTGCATGCATCTGTGTCAGAGAGAGAGAGAGAGAGAGAGAGAGAGAGAGAGAGAGGGAGGGATAGAGAGAGAAAGAGAGCATGCCTTACTGGCAGACGTACAATAAGTTCCCAGCTGTAAAAAAAAAGTGTCAACACAACTTGGATATTTGTCCTCATATGAATTTACACTTTTTATTTTTTATCTTTCAGGTGCCTTCAACTATTTTTGGCCATGTAAAAATGTCTCAAATATTTATGATAGTGTGACTATGGAGGCACTTTAATACTGCCAGAAAACATAGTGTAATAATGTACTTTGCAAGGCAGTTTTGTACAACAAAAACACACATCTTCAAAGCCAGGCAGTGAAGTACAACAGAGTGGAATTATCATCACTACAGCATAATGGTGCCAATGTCACATGGTTTGAAGGAGGAAGAGAGACACATGCCAGAGTCAAACTGGCCAATTAGGTCACTGTTTCATAATTCCAGAATGAGCTAATCACATCATGAAAAAAAAAAAAATCAAGTTCCTTTTTCCATGTAAGCACCTCAATATAGCCATAAAGCACATAACAAGCTCAACAGCACCTGCATGGAGAAATGAAACTGAGGAACTGATGCTGATGGTAAAATAAAATGCATTTTATTCATAGACGAGGACGACAAGCAACCATTTATCTACAGGTGGGTGAGACGCGCTGAATCAAAAAATGTACATCTCTTACAATGTTGTGTCACTTATTGTGAAATGGATATTCACCCTTCTTCTTTTGCTGTTCCTCACAAATGGCTCTAATCCCCCTGTCCCTGACACTGTGTAAAACACTCATTTCCTTTTTTATCATAACAGGAACTTGACGGGCAAGTGTTGGGGGGCGGGAGAGAGGGACAAATACAACATTTGGACCACATCATACCACATTTGGCTCCCTCCATAAACCTCAGCAAAAAGATCTGAGTCTCCACAGGACCTGAGACAGATATCAGAATATCTGGTCACATTCACAGCAGCTGACATTGCTTAAATATACTGTGAGGTATTGCCATAATGACCAGGAAGGTTCAGCAACACTTGATAAGAAGTCGGTACCCAGAAAAGTGGCCTTGTGTCATAGCTTGGTGGAATCACTACAGCAACTTCACACTGATGATGACAGTGCGTCTGTGGTTTAAACAAATGACTCAGACATTTACACCTTACACGGAACCTTTCTGTGTAATTATCTGCTTTACTGACTGTTGTTGTGCAGAATGAGCACTAGCTGAGCCTGAGATGTTGAGAGGTCTCATGTTCTGTGGAGGTCAGGGGTCACGAGGAGTCCTGCCTAGTTTGATTGGTTAAGCAGAGCCTCTCCAGCTGCTGAGCGCGCTCGTTGTGGACAGTCACCAAGGTGCGGTTCTCCTCTGTTAGACGCAGAGACTCCTCCTCTAGACGGGCAATCTCCGTGGCAACCTTCTCGTCCTCCACCATCTCTGCCAGCAGCTTACGTCTTAATAGAAATGTGAAAAAAAGAGTTGAGCAGCAGGTTTATATTGTTAAATGTATTGGGGGGGGTTTATCACATCAAAATGCATAAAACAGTATTGTATATTTCTCTAAAGTCTACAATTAATTAAATGTCGAGTCATTTGTTTATTTTCTATCTCTTCCTGCTTTATCTTTTTCAGTTGTTGTGTATTGTACTCTTGGCTGGATGCAGCAAAACACCCATAACAAATTCCCAGTTCAGAGACAGGCAGATTAGCAGACGCTCACGCACATTCATACCTATGAGTGATTTATATGACCCAGCTATCTTGTTTTTAGAATGCGGGAGGAAACCAAAGAAACTAAAATAGCCATGGAAACAATGTAAACTTACAGGAAGTGCTGAGCTGGGGGAAAAACATTGATCCTGTTGGACGACAAAGCTAACCACTCTGGACTACGTAATAAGACACTTAGTGCCAAATACAGTGTAATGTTTCTGATGCTTTTTGTTACTTATGTCTAAGGAAAGATCTGTTGATGTTTGGTACAAATCTAAATTACAAACATAATGAAAAACAGCTACAGCCTTATGTGCAGCAGAATTTCACCAAAAGTCAATGGTTACATTCAAGTACATTACCTTTAACTCTAGAGACAAGCACGTTGAAGAAACAACAATACTTTGTCATTTAGATAAGATTGAAGATGAAGTCCATTTTAGGTTTTATAGCTCATCATATGATAATTTAAGTGCTACACATGTTAGTAAAATGTTCCTAATTTCTCATGAAATCTTCTGGAAAGATCATTATGAAAAACTTAAGTTGTGTTTAAGGAAGGAAATGTTTTTTTTTTTTGATAGATTCTATCAAGTTTGGGACAGAACACAGAGTTCTTTGTTTGCAATGTAATGTTATACATATGTAATAAAGCCAAAACCAAACTGAATGACTCTAGCTCTGGTTTAGGCAGGACGACCTGATTCCGTCTGGCAAACAGTGATTTCACACTCTGGGAAGAGATCAGCCTTTGGACTTTAACAGGCAGCATGAGCATACGCCTCACACCTGAGAGTGTGTGACTGTCCGTGTTGTATTACATCTGGGAAGTGCCATGTCACATATCAACAGAATCAACAAAGAAGAAAAGGAGTCTCTAGTCTACAATACAGGCTGTCAGTGGAGCTTACGTAACAATCTGGGTGGTTTTATTTATTGGAAGTTGCAATGTTAAGCGACTTAAAGGCCTTTATTTCTTTGACCATACAAATTTTTGATAAATTAACTGCTTTTTCCAGCCATGTTTAAAAGCACAACTGATTTTAACAATAATGAGGAAACAAATAACAGACTGAGCTTTTGTCTACGGTTCATCCTAATATTAAAAGACCAGTTTATTAATTTGTTTGCATTTCGTTCACAAATTAACTCTTTAAAACTTGTCTAAAATAAACTTTTAGCAAAGAATACATTTACTTAAGAATTAATATGTTATGCAAAATGTCAATCATATGGAATTTTGTCAGCTTTTATGTATGATTTGGTGGTTACAATGGACCATTCATTTCAAATACTCTTGTACAAATACCTATGAAACCAGGTAAAGACGACTCATTTCCTGAAAGACCAGATCCACAAGATTAACAAAAAAAAAAAGAAGAAAAAAAAAAGGCATAACTGCTTGATGGAAACTTTGATATGTTTCTCAATCTATGTCTAGTGTTTACACATCTCCATAAGACTGGTACTTTTTATCTGTAATTAGGAAAAGTTAAACATAACTTTCATTATGATGATTAAATACACACACATTCACTAAACACAGTGCGGAGGCATGTGCTTACTGTAAGGCATGTGCTTACTGTAAGGTATGTGCTTACTGTATTGCATGATTTTGCAATTGTTCATGATTTCACAATGTTTTCTTGGTTACATAAGTTTAAACCCCAAGTCTCCAACTACAAGCAAATGCAGAGTGATTTACAGTAAACGATTAATGATTCAGATGCATTACTTTTATTTTTTCCTTTATAAGTAGCAAGTTGAAACAGGCATGCATGCAGGTGTGCGTGCGTGTGTGTGTGTGTGTGTGTGTGTGTGTGTGTGTGTGAATGCATGTTTGTGTGACAGAGAGAGCCTCAAAAAGGGGAAGAGATCTTTTTCAGTCAAAGAATTCATGAAGAAACCAGGGAAGCCAAACTAGATCTGATATAAAATGTACAGAATACCCTTTTGTCATTTGGTGAAAAAAATATACTATCACATTTGTTTCTTTTGTCTTTTATTTTGAAAAAAATAGAAATTTCATTCACTTTCTCAAATACTTCTAATGCAGACATGAAAGAATGTTTTTACACCTTCACACTTTACACTTTCACAATGGGGCTATATCTTGTATAATCTTTTTGTATCATGGTGATACAAGTAGTAGGCTTAACTGCATTAGGCATAATATCATTGTCTGAGTCAGTGTGTCTATACACAGATGAGGGTTTTTCCAACTTTAAAAAAATCGTCATTTTTGTTGATGCTATGTTGGTGGAATACGATTCAGTACACTGCCATTACAGGGCTGATTGAACTGATTGATTTTTTACCAACTAGATCGTTATAAAAGTTATAATTCACAATACAGATGGCTGAAACAGTCCGTACTTGTTTCATACTAACCAATGGCAGACTAAGTGAATTTTGGAAAATCCCTTCGCAGTGTGTTAAAGTATTGTTCCTGCTGTGTGTCTGAAACTCTCCTGTCTTTCTGTGTGCAATTGTCACCATATGGGAAAAAACTAAACATTCATTGTGCATGCAACAGCAGAAAATATAAAACCATTCGCTCTTCCATGGAATTATTCAACGTGCTAATAACGGGAAAGTATCAGTATTGGTGATATCTTACATTGTACTTTTAGTATTGGTGTAAAAGCAAACTTTGTGGTATTGCCTCCACTAGCGTCTAGTTGTGTTTCAATTTATGCGTGTGTGTGTGTATGTGTCAGTGGAAGTTGGTATGAGCGACAACGTGAAAAAAGAGAACCAACAGTTCCTACCAGCCTGACTCATCGTGTTCTTATCTAACCTCAAGGCTGTGCTCATCCTATCAGAGTCTGCTCGCTGTCCTCTATTTAGGAACTGCCAAGTGGTGTAGGTTGTGCGTGTGCGTGTCTGTGTGTGTGTGTAGGTGTGTTGGTGGGGTAACGCCAAGGGCCTTGAAAATCCCTCTGCTAAGACTACCCACAGCTGCTGGGGGCACAGGGGACAGTGAGCACTGTGTATGTGTGTGTGTGTGTGTGTGTGTGTGTGTGTGAGTGTTATCCACCCCTGCTTATGTGTAAGCATATACGCATTAAAGCGAACACTAAATTACACCTGACAAGGGTTGCAGTTTAATATTTGCAATAGCAAAGGTGCTACATTTCTTAAATATGATCCAGAATCAACCAAAGAAACCCAGTTTACAGCGTAACCCTCACTCTTCTCCGTAGACAGCACACATGCTTGATCTTGTTTCTAATTTTAAAGTACTTATGATAATAACAAAATCCAGCTGAAATCAAAGCTATATAATACCAGCTGTTCAAATATGATCTTAAGGAAACTGCTCTCAGACTTTCATGTGCTATATGGAAGCTGTTAACATGTGCCATCTGGTGGCCATTTTGATCCATTTTGTTTGCAAACACATATACTCCAAAATTTGGTATTTTTGTCCAAACATGCACTTATATTACAATAAATATTATTATCATTAAAATATAATTTGTTCACCTTGAATCAGTGTTACTTAAATGTGTACCGGTGAATGAATATTTGAACATGTCAAAATACCTCTTACTTGTGACTCACATGTCACCTCTAGACAAGAAGACAAAGTAGACAAAGCTACTAGAATACACAGTAAAGCTAGATTTATGACACAATTATAACACGCTACCCTCTGTTCTGAAGTCAGGCATGCTACCAGTGCACAACAAGATTTTTAGGGACTTACTTGCGGTCTTCAAGCACGGCGATCTCATGTTTGACCTGGTGGAACTCTCTCGCCATCCTGCAGTGTTCCTTGTACACCTGAACGCTCTCTCTCAGAGACACACAGGGGGGCACTGGCTACAAGAGGTCAGAGAGAGATATGTCATCACATCACAAATGTAACTTTAAATTAAGACTATTTTAGACTTTTAAGCAAAACTGAAAAGATAATAGTATATGAAAAACAGATCATCATGTATCATGCAAGCTGCACTTTGTACAAACCTGGACCTGTTATTTGGAACAGTACTTTCTAAATGCTTCTAAATGCTTCCAAGCAAATTCCTTTTCACCATACTTTTTTTTCTAATAACAGCTTATGCTAAGGACTAATTCTTTAAGTGACCCGTTGACCTTTCCCACAGTGCCCCAGTCACGTACTTTAAACAACAACAGGTTATCTCCTAAAGTCATGGAAGAATGTTTATGAAATTTGCTGCCAATATCACTTCTGGTGAAACATGAGATTGCTGTGCTTTAGGACAACGAGTGTGACCTAAACTGACTTGCCTCCATATTACTTGTATGAGACCTTTAAATACTTCATTTCACAAAGTGTAAATACAGTGGGAAACCTTGTGGGGCAATGGTAGCGCATTTGACAACAAAAGATTGCATTTTCAAATCATGTCAAGGTCACCCAAAAAAGGTTTACAGTTCTATAAACTGAAAATTATAATATGGGGATTTTGTAGTCCTGTAGTACAGTGTATTTAAGCTATCATTCATTGGCTTGCTACTACTGTTCTCATCTGATACTCTAAACCAACACGCACTTTATGTGACCCTGGCACTCGTTGAAGGATAATTCAATGACAACACTAATAGCAGAGTAAGTACACACAATGAAAACATTGTTCTACAGGGTTGATAAACTAAAGCCAACCTTCTCCTAATGTACAGCCAGTAATGTAAAATGTATTCAAGGATTTAATTATATAACGAGGTACATTTTTGATGGACTTATGTTTTTGTTGATTTTTTAATCTCCTTTTTCCCTCAACCAGCCCAGCTCTTTTTCAGTTATAGATTTCCAGAATGATTTCTGTAGCCAGGCTTGCAGTTGTGAGCAGAAATGCCAATAATGACTGCAATAGTAATATTAACAGAACAAAATATATATTCACAATTAGAACATACTTTAAAGAATGAATTGATTTGACATTTTGGCATTGTTTGACGATCTATTGGCATAAAAAAAAGATAGCATTAAGCCGCAAAACAGAACCAGACAAGAAATGCAAAATGCTAATAGCTTTCTTTACATTTTTATTTTTATTACTTTAAAAGGCATGCAATGCTATTCATTTCCAGTGCTGTAAATTAAAAGTCCTTGCCTTCTCTTCTGCCTCTCATCTCTTGTGTTGCTCTGCCAAGAAAACCCTGGTGTGTGTTCAATGTGCTGTGATGCTACAGTGTGTATTGTATACCTGTAATCGCTGTTCAAGATCTGGGAAAGTCTGAGGGAGGTCCTCCACATCCTTTGCATCTATTGAAACAGAAGTTAGTTTTAACTGACTAGTGTAAAAAAAAAAAAAATGTATTTATTTATTAAATGTTTACCTAAAAACAATAAATAATCAGTACAATGATCCAGTCTGTGACATATTAAAACACAATACTGCATATTGGTTACTATTTTGGTGCTTTTGCCTTACTACAAAATGCATATGCTTTACTGCTGACCATTTTCCAAAGCATACTGTGTGTGTTTTTTTTGCAGTGGTGAAGTATTCAGATGTTCTACTTAAATAAAAATACCAGTACACTGTAGCTGTAAAAATACTATGTTAAAAGTAAAAGTCCTGCACTCAAATGTAAGTAAGTGTATAGTTTATAGTATTAGCAACAAAATGTACTGTGAGTATCACAAGTAAAAGTACTTATTATACACAACAGTCCTTGTCATATTTTGTATTTTTGTATTTTTGATGCATTAACATGCAAGTGGAATGTTTTATTTTATACTGTTGAATATTCTAATATAACAATTCATTATTATAGTTATAGTTTCGTATATAATCTTAATGTGTAAAGTAACTAGTAACTATAGCTGATAAATGTAGTAAAGTAAAACGTAGCAGAAGATTAAAATACAAATTTAAGTACTAAGCCTGAAAATTGTAGGACGTCGTGTGGTGATACAACTGCATGCGGCAACTGCTTTGAAAATATTGGAAGCATTGCAGGGAGCTCTTACATTTGGTATTGACTACAAAAAAGTGTTGCAGTCATGAGCTATGTCCTTTAAAAAAAACAGGAAGACAAACAAGCAACAATATATCTGTTTAACTGCTACTGTTGAAGGACAACGTGAGGACATGGGTTGTGATTGATTTCCTACAAGCTTCTGTTGTTGTTGATAGCATGCTAAATGACTGTCTGTCTGAAAAGTATGAAATCACTCCTATTTGAAAAGCAGTTTCAATTTCATTTGATAAAACATAGTGTATAATGTCTTCTCAGTTGAAGTATTATTTTCATTAATATTGTTTGCTCCTGGACCTTGATGTACAGCCAAGGGACTTGTCCCACAGGCGGTTGCTTTAATGCCTTTCTCTGCCTAATAAAATGGCCCGAAATGAAACACTATAGGGGCCTCTTATATGACACCACAACATAGCAACACAGTGCTACATTTAAATGAGCCATGTCTTCTTACTGTACAGCAGTAATGAGCTGTCAGACTGAAAGACATGCAGGGTATGAATACAGAGGGACCGCTATGTGAGCAGACACAAAACAAACACAGTGGGCTGAAAGAACAGAC
Source organism: Nannoperca australis (assembly GCA_036023655.1). Taxonomy (NCBI): domain Eukaryota; kingdom Metazoa; phylum Chordata; class Actinopteri; order Centrarchiformes; family Percichthyidae; genus Nannoperca; species Nannoperca australis. Next base: position 1,093 of record JAVQJD010098619.1, on the reverse strand, counting down.
AGACCAGATGTATGGACAGAAAGAGATTCAGACAGGCAGCCAGACAGAAAGACAGACAGACAGAATCAGACAGGTTGTCTGCACCAGCCTCTGCCTCGCCAGTAATGTCCCCCTGGAGTTGTGGAACACATGTGGAGAATCCTGGGATGATGCAACCTTCTAAAAGCAGGAGTATTAGCGTGCCAGCCTGAAGCCATGGGGCCAATTATGATGTGGAATAAATACAGTTCTCATGCTTAGGATTGACACAGTGTGGGGTTATAGCTATGCCTGGCGTGAAGTCATAAAGGGGCCTAGAGGATAACCTCCAGACGGAGCACAGGTCTTAGTCCCCCTGCTGAGAAACACGAGTTCAAAGAGACAACAACATGATCGTCTAGGGAATATCCAGTTCCAATATATCCATGTTGGAGGCTGGGGTCAGATTGTGCCTGAACAGCTCTGGAACTAAAACTAAAACAAGTCACAAACTAACAGTGATCCTTAAGATTCACCAAAAAATTAACTAGCCCACAACTAGACAAAAACTCATTGGAAAGCGGTGTGAAACTAAACTGAATCTACACAAATGAATGGTTGAATTTGTTAAAGACAGAAGAATATGCGAAGTATAAACAAAAGAACAGCAATGTGAATAATTACCAAATAAATAAAAAATTCAGTAAGAGGCATGTTGCCATGTGCGATTGACGAGCAGAATATTCAATGAATCTCTGCTCAGAGTGGGATTTGAGTGTGTCGTTCCGAATACAGCCCCTTCCTTTCACTTCTTAAGAGAAAGACAAGGGGGATCAGAGTCGGGTTGAGTAGGACTGGAAGTGTTAAGTGCTTATAAATATAGGCCAGTGTTCTAAAAGCTGAACAGTGAATCAGGCAGCAGGACACTGTTAGTATTAGAGGGGAAACCTGACTCTGCCACTGCAAAGCTGCAGCTGCTGTCCCAGTCCCTGGCCCTGCTGCAGTAAAACATCCTGACAGACAGTACCTAGCACCATAGGTAGGTTAGACCATTAAGTGTGTGTGTGTGTGTGTGTGTGTGTGTGTGTGTGTGTGTGTGTGTGTGTGTGTGGTGGTGGTTGTGGGGGAGGGGCGG
>JAVQJD010098616.1:0-24722 GCA_036023655.1 Nannoperca australis | reverse complement strand
AAAACAGACTCCACTAAAGTGTATTTGTCACTGCGTCAGCCTCAGTGTTAGTCAGAACTGTCACTGTAGACTGTTCATTGGCGTCTCAGTTTTGTTATGGACGCCAGGAAAGAGGCACTGCTTCAAAATGTGTGATAATGGACAAAAGAAACCACCACATATATATAAACAACAGACGTCTTAGAGACTGAGAGCATGTGATGTATTCACTAAAAAGTTTTTATACCATTAAAAAAGGACAATAATAAAATGTGTTAAAAATAAAGTTCCATGTAAATTGTGATGGCTGTGGTACTGGGTTATTTACAGGAAAACATTTACTGTAATTTATAATGTTTATTGTTGATTTGCTGAAATATTACAGCAATTTAAAGATGGGTATCATCTATATTATTATAATTTTAAAGTTTTTACATGATTACCTAGATCATTTTCTGCATTTGTTTTGTACTTATGTTACTACTGAAAAAAAAATTAAACAGGATAGTAATGAGTCCTGCATTTAGGATTTGGACATTATTATTAGGATTATATGACTTTATGAATAGAGCAATCTATATATAGAGCACTGGAAACAAAATTACATTACACACAAGCTTTCTGTATGTTGAAGATTAAATCTAATACACAAAGTAAACACATTGTCTGCTATATTTTACACCCTGCAGAGGCACTTTTGGTCATTTTATTCTTCTTTTTGTACATTTTACATTCACTTGTTGGTTTAGGAATAAATACATTGATATGTGGCTGACTATAATTCAAAGCAGTGTCAACATAATATACAATCATGTTCTCCCTTTCTTTCCCTTTGGGTTAAACTTGAGAAGTTTGAGTTATCATGAGGAGAAGTTTCTGTGCATTTGATGTTTCTCTTTGATGTCACAGTTATGCAAGGTTGTGGGAAAAAAAATTATTTTGTAAAATGATCAAAAACCACTTTCAAGTTGCGTCGTGTATTTCAGTCAGATTCATCATGATGAAGGGATTACAAGAATGCATACATTAATAAATAATCCTCCTCCAGACAATTATACTGCATGTGAAAACTCTAAAGGTGAACTTCTGCTGTTAGTTTTCCGCAGTCACTTGCGGAAAAACACGCTATATTATGTTAAGCGGGGTTGCTGCCATGGACATGTTATGCTGCGTACTTGTAAACCTATGACCATTTGAACACCATTGCTCACTGATATCTTGCTTATAAATCAAGACATGTGACATGTTAGCAACAATCACTAAATATTGATCGGGAAACGCGTGAAGTGTTGGCTTTAATACTAAAGAGAGGGATTAAAGTACAGTAAATAACATCCTCAACTCCTTAACATGCGGTTTCCTGCTTTTGTTTCACCCTGAAGCAGCTTTAAGGGCAGAAAGCTCATCTTATTCCACACCGTCTGACAGAATAACGTATTGATTGTGTATCAGCTTGTTCCAGCTCTTCATTAAAGCTACATGATGTTTACACAGAGTGAAATATTCAGACCCCTGACTAAAAGTATTTTAGATGTGTTGTGCACCATTTTACACACACTTCCTCAAAATCTAACCTGACACGTTGGCATTTTTGGGAAACTTTAGACAATGTTTGGCGGCACATCATGAGTTAGATGAGAGGATGGATGCCACTCTCATATGTGTCCGAGAAATATGAATATAGTGCCAGGAGCCTGTTAGCTTAGCACAAAGCCTGGAAACAGGGGGCTAGCACAGACAGTTAGCTTGACCCTAACCGTAAGAGATTTACCGAGCCTGTTGTTGTTTACAGTCTTTATGCTAAGCTAAGCTAATCAGCTGCTGGTTGTAGCTTCATATTTAGCAGACAGACACGAGAGTGGTATCAAATCTTCGTATCTAACTCGCTATAAGAAACCATACAAGTGTTTTTCCCCAAAATGTCAAAATATTTCTTGAACTTCTAAACACAAGCTGTGCAGCCAAATGTTGTTAAAACCCACAAAGATTTATTTTAAATTCTACTGGAAATAACGTTTCCAAATGGGATCAGTATGATATACAAGCAATCCTTTCATTTTATGAAAAGGTTCGGCCACAAAAAAAAAAGAGAGACTTGAGCTCATCTTTGTGCTTTGGCTGCTGGCTCTAGCTTCATATTTAACGTACAGACATGAGCGTTGTATCAAATCTAATTATTTAACTCTATACGAAAGCATTTAAGCATATTTCCCAAAATGTTGAACTATTCCCTTAAATGTATTATTCATTTCATAAACATTTTACCATGTTGTTGTTTTTCACATACATAAAAATGGGAGGAAATAGATAAAACAAAACTAAAAGATGTGCTGAAGAGTTACTAAGGAAAACATTTCGAGACTTCTTTGAGTCCAGTCAGAGTTGCTCATCTTCACCTAAACGTTCAGTGACAGTAATTACACAATTTGTCTTTCTGAAGTATCAAAATAATCTAAGACAGGAAGAAATGTCACACCGTAAAGCAATTTTAGATGATCAAGATTTGATGGGGAACTTATAGCTTCAATGAATCGCCATCACAGGCTGCGTTGTCAAAACACAGTTTCTGTTCCAACCGCACATCGAGATAAACGAGCCTCAGCAAAACCTCAGAGCAGCCCATCGAACTCACAGGAAGACTCTTATATACTTAACTGCACACATGTAGTTTCTGATTTCCTGTCTCAAGGGTCTTACTCACTTCTCTTGTGTGCTTCACTATGTTGCTTTTTTCCATCCCATGTTGCTGACTGGATATCCTGTGTGTCATAACAGATGTCCTACTTTTATAGTTTCTCCTTAAAGTCAAAAGGAAAGCACTCAAATCGTTTTTCACAGGGTTTGTGCAAAGTCTTCAAAGTGTGGAAAATTATGAATTTTAACCGTGATGTTTTCAAGCTTGGAAATATGCTTGAATTTGATCATGCTTCTTGAAAAATGTTTGATTTTCAACATAATCTGGTGTTTTATCATCTACACCAAAATCTTTTGAAATGAAACGATCCCGTCGGCATTTATAGCAGCTATTTAGATATGAAGTTTTGATGCCTTGGAAGTGCTTGAATCTTACATTTAAAAAGCTGTACGAACCCTGTTTTTACACACAAAGTAATAATATCATAACAAATGAGAAATAGTCCATTAAAATGCTTAATTGTAAACTTAACTTTTTATATTTAAAATTTTGGAAGGATTTTCATTGAGATCAGTGAAGACACATTATCTTTACCCGACATCAGTGATATTTGTTATATTATTTTATTAGTATTCATACTTATACTCAGTGGTATTCAGTGCATTTACTAAAGTCAGTGTAGTAATACCACACTATGAAAATACTTAATTCCAAGTAAAAGTACTGCATTCAAAACGTACTTAAACTATCAAAAGTAAAAGTACTTGTGATGCGGAAGAATTGTTTTCGCAGGGTTTAAATATGTAAACATTAAATAATTGAGTTATTAAAACCTTATTTTCTTCAAACAAATGTAAAAAATCTGTTATTGCAGTAAGGATGTTATTCAATTTAAATCAACTTGTTTAAAACATTTCCTGAGCGTCTGTAGCTGAAACAAAACTTTCCTACAGTACTGGCAGATTCTTCTTGAAGAAAATACAACTTAAACAATTAAATTATGGATTCACCTTACTCAATCAGCTGATATGGGCACTGAATCATATTTTAGAGATCTATAAAACATATGTTTTAAAAGTAAAATCTTATAGCGGAGTAGAATTATAAAGTAGCATAAAATGTAAATACTCAAGTGCAGTAAAAGTACATTTTGTACTTTGCTATTATCCCCCACTGCCTGTATACCTGTATATTACATAAACTCATAAACTGTAGATCCCTGTTTCTACATCACTGTACTACCTCAGCTTTTTTAGGTGTTGTTCCTACTATTACACGTCAACAAGCTGTTAAAAAGGCCTGTTGGGATTTTATTTTGTAGAGACGCATTCACGCAGATGTTGGCACAGTTCTCTGATACAGTGTACTCCAAGGTATTGTTAAGCACACAGACTAATGTCTATGTTACAACGCCATTTATTTAATTTATTTTATAGTTCCTTTTTCTGTTTACTACTCAGGCCTCTTGAGCTGCGGTAACGTGAATCTCCCTGCTGGAGATAAATAAAGTCTTATCTTATGTGTATATTATCTTTTTAAGATTTGGATCTGCAAGATAAAGTAACGGCTATCAGTCAGATAAAAGTGGTGGTTCAAACAGAACATTTCCCTCTAAAATGTGTGTTGTGGAGGAAACGTCTCACAAAACAGAAACATTGAAACCCCCTCAAAAATGTACTTGAATGCAGAACTTGAGTAAATATATTTAGACATCTTCTGACATCTGCCTGCAATTAAATGTTTCTCTCCTCTGTCCTGCAGAGTCTTTATTCACTGAGCCCGTCATCTGCTACTTCCTGGATGGGATCCTGATTTTTTACTGCATTGTTGCCACCGCGCTCTTCTTCAAAGAAAAGGTGATTTAAAGCACAGAAAGTACCGGCTTCAGGGTTACCAGACTGGAGCCGCTTGATGACACATAAATGATGATGTAATGTAATGATGTAATAGCTCTAATAGCTGTTTAGTCTATGAAATGTCATAAAATATTAAAGAAATGCTCATCAGAAGTTCAGAAGTGCTAATACAGCACTGTAAAAATACTATCTTACAAGTAAATAACAGAGTAAGTAACTTAAGTAGTATAGTAAGTATATAGTAAGTATTAAAACTGAAAGTGACTGTTGTACTGTTACTATACATACCTCACAGTTATTTTCACAGAATGTGTGTTCAAAAAATCTTTTGAACTCTTTTTCTGTTTGTTAGGCAAAAATCATAATTAATAAAACAACTAGCAACTAAAGCTGTCAAATAAATATAGTGAAGTAAAAAGTACAATATTTCCCTCTGAAAGGATCAAGTAATATACAAGTACTTAAAATTTGAACTCAGGTACAGAACTTCAAACTGCTCAAAACCTCAATTTATTTTATTTACAATAATATAAAACAGAGAAAAGCAACAAATCTTCAAAATATTTGTCAATCTTCTAAATAAATGACTTAAACTTAATTAGTTCTAATTTGAAGACAAAGGTTGCAGGTCGTTGAACTTGTAATGTCAGTTTGACTCGTGATTTATCAATTCTTTCTACAATTTACAGGTTGAGTAAGTTGCAGACCTGTCAGTCGATGTATTCATGTTGTTATATTTTTCTGTTCCTCTGTCTAGTTTTCCCACATCCCGTCTGTGCCTGTAAGTCTCCAACGTTGCATCATTTCCTCAGTGTCGTTACTTGAAATTTGACTTTATATTTATTATTGATTAATATGCATTGTGTCTGTTTATGGAAGTATGTACTTGAATATGTGCATTTCAAGTTTATTTCCCTTTTCTGTGTATTTCTTACAGACCGAGCAGGCAGAAAATGGAGCCATTTACCAGGTAACTCTCTCACGCCACTCGGCGACCAGAGGACGTTTGACTCTGCTGGAAGGTTTTTGTTTATAATTTCACATTTCCTCTCCAGGAGCTTGAGAGACCAAAGGATGCGGATCCTTACCAGGTGCTCGAACCATCAAAAAGAAAGGTAAGTCACCTGAAGACTTCTAATAAGTCACATTAATCTCGCCTAAACTGCCCAACATTCACCATGTTGTATTTTGTTTCTAGAAAAAAGCTGCCAAGAAAAAGCGAACTGAGGTAAGAGGAGTTTGACTTTTTCACCTTTTTAATAATGTTCGTTAGTATCAAAAGTTTAAATGCTCTGTTCCACCTCTGAAGATGTGGTTACTGCACTGCTCCTGGTGGCAGCACACATTTATTTCATTTCTCAAACTATTTTAATTTGAACTCATTAAGAAGCCTTTTTCACAGCAGGCATTTTGACGTGTTATAGTAGGAAAAGCACAGGTGTTACTAATAACATTTACAATGTCTCTGATGTATTCAAGTGTCACAGTGAGACATGACAATATATACCAATATATACAATACCAGGACCCTGAAACTGAAGCAGCTAAATGGAATCCAGCCATCATTCATTTTATCATTCACACCTGTGTTTTTTCTTTCCATGACAATGTTTTCTGTAAAAAAGGTCAATTAAAGGAAAAGTGTACTTGGAATTGCATTCATAGTTATATATATTTTTAGAATACTGTACGGCTTGATTTTAATATTTATATTTGAACTAATTTTCTTGTAAAATCTTGATGCAGAGCTTTAACTTTGTCTCTCCCTTCTACAGTCGACCCAAGCTGCAGAGACAGACAAAGACACTTATGAATCTTTGGTCCCCCTTGCCTCAGCTTCACCCGTGTCCCCCGAATGATGTCCTGCATGGTCACAAGGCAGCGTTGCTAATTAGATCCGAAAAAATTAACTGATCAAAAGATTAGTTGTAAAAATTCAATCAGTTGTAAATTATAGTAAATTAAATATCTTTGGATTTTGAACTGTTGGTCGGGGGGAAAAAAAGAGTAATTTGAATACTTCACTCTGGGATTCTAGTATATTTATCACAAATGAGTGTTTTTGTTAACTCTAGCCAACTGTAAGCTCCTCAAGTCCTACAGCCAGGTAGACATTAAAATCTTAATTGTTGCATTAACATAAACATTTTGTCTAAAAGCAGTTTAGGCCAGTTTCACATCAGCTTCAAATTATATACTTTTTTTTTTGCTGAATGTTATTGTCTGTTGTGCCCCGTCATGTCGACCTTCAAGTCTCCTAACGTATTAGTTCTCTCTTCTCTCCTGTTAAGTTGTTTTACTAAATAAAATAAATTAAAATGTAAAAAAGTCTAGCTATGCCAGGTGCCACATGAAGATGAATAGCCACATTGCTTGCTAACGTGCTAATGCAAGCAATGACAATACTAGCATGCAGATGTGTAGCAGGAATACTTACTGCATGTTAGCCTGCTAATTGGACGTACAGCAAAAGCTGATGGGAATATTAATATTTAATTATGAATTAAATTTAGACCATTTTATGAAAACAAAACTGTGATTGGGCTTCTGGCTGCTGGTTTGCTTCAACATGTAACTAAATCCCAATAAAAGACAAAGCACATGTCAAAACACTTGGAAAATGGTTTAATGATGTTTACAACAAAAGAGAACTGTACATTAACAGTAAAAGATTATCTTTATATGTGTATAAAAACAAAACAAACAAAAATACAGCAGACAAATGCATCAAAATCTACTATGTATCCTGATTCACATACTTAAAACTTCTACACAATCTTTCAGTTCTATGCCGCCACGACTGGAGGCAGCTTTTTTTTTTGTTTTTTGTTGTAGTCAGATCGGAGCAGTGTCCCTCAGTGTTGTTGTCCATGATGAGAACCAGAACTCTTTACAATAAAGTCCTGGAAAGACAATTATCATCAGACCAAGAATAAGAAAAAGGGAAATAAATTGGGGACACATTCCTTTAGATGAGCCCAAGCTTCCTACATGAGTAGTAAATGTTTTACAGAATGCATTTCTTGAGATACACATACGTAATATGTACATGGTTGGCGTATTTTTTTCCTTTCTCATTTTTCTCTCTTGTTGAAAGCCATGGTCACTTGGGCTGTGAACTGATAAATCACACACGACACACCCAAAAACATACAAAAATACTATATCTTTAACCTACCAAGAGTAAGACAGTTCTGCAATTAGTTCCATGCTGTGACAGAAAAAAGAGATTACAACAAACAAACGACAGACGCTTTTCACGCAAGTTTTTCTCAGAAATATACCAAAATATACATCTAAGCTTTGGAATTACTGAGGCTAGGACTAAAGCCAGTGCTGGGTTTGTCTCTTAATACACATGCTGCAGGGTGGACGGGAGAGAAAAACAGCGAGAAAGACACAGGACAGAGAGATATCTTTGGTATCTGCATTTGTCAAAAGTTAAATATTTGGATTTTTGCTTTGGGATAGCGCTTGTGAGGTCCTACAACCTCACTTGGAGTAAAGCATTAAAGAAAGTGTCACTGAAGCCCGTCGGCCAGAGTTCTGAGCCGGAGGGACACAGTCCATGCAGAGTGAAGGACCATGATGCATAGTGTCACAGCTGATCAGAGTCTGTAGTGAAGAGATGTCAAAGGAGAGGGCGGAAGAAGGGAAAAGGGACGGAGGGCGAGGAGGAGGGGACACAGCAGTGAGTTTAAGCGACCGCAGGATGTGTATTCCTGGAAACAACAGGGTAAATGTCCTGGGACTATACAGTGTACAGATGGTGAGGAAAAGACAGACGCACTGTGAGAGGCAGGAACAGCATTTTCACCACAGTCCTTGAGAGAGAGAGAAAGAGTGTGGGGGGGGAGAGAGAGAGAGACATCCTAGCAACAGCACTCAAGACAGACAAACATACAGAGTCCTGAGCATATACAGTGTGCACAGGAATAACCCTCAGTGTGTATTAACAAACATCACCCAGCTACCACCAGATTGGTTCGTGTCTGTCGGAGAAGCCCGCTCAGCCCCTGCTCAACCCCGCCCCCCTCTCCGACCCCCGCCCACAGGCACTGAAACCGCAGCACAGACTGGATGCCGGTGTGTTTCCGGGCGGATACACATTCGCATGCAATAAAAAGCTTTACGGATGAATCAAGGACTCGGGTGAGAGCGTGCAGCCGGGATCTGATGCTGAGCAGTGAGGCGGGGATGGGGCGAGAGATGGTGGTCGGTAATTTACAATCAAGTTATAAGTCTTTGGTTAATGTTGGTACCGCAGGAAAGCGAGAGCGGGCTTGCGACAGCGCACCACCATGTGGGAAGACAAGCACATACCTGCACCTGGTCAGAGTGAAAATCAAAATCAAAACAGAACAGGATTGTCAAACTTAAAGTGTTCAAACGTGGAGGGGTGGTCTATTTATATAACAAAAAGTTACTTTTAACTGACAGTAAAAGTATACAATACACCAAAATAAACTTTTATCTCACGTTACATCAATTAATTTCTATCCAATGCAGAAATACATCAGTGTGCAGCATAAAAAACACCAAATTGTGAAAGAAAATCAGCAGACATTCGTGAGTACTGGTATGTATTCTGTCTCCCCCTTGTGGTGGCATTTTCTGCAACCCCTTCAAAAAGTACAGGTGTGACCGGGCTTCTCCACAAACTAAGTTTGTGTATTTTCTTTTTTTTTTTGTGTGATTTTTTTAAAATATTTTTTATTTCTTAAGTAGATTAAAGCAGGTTTCACTCAGTCTTGAGTTAGAAATGAGGTATACAACAGCTCCATTTTGCCTTTCTGGTGCTCCACACTACATTTTGTCAACGTTTAAAAACCAGCAAACCAGTGTGGTGGTCAATCATACTACAATTTGATGCACCGCTGATCCACAAAGAACGTCTTGAAATCTCAGGGTTGTGTAATGAAACGAAAGCATTAAAGCCAAGCCAGTGCCAAAAAGATCGTCAGCCGACAGTTAATGGGGGCAGTAGTAGAGATGAAACAGTCACTGTGACCACAAACTGTAGTTTCACCTTTGAAAACAAAATACTGGCTTGCTGAAAAGCTTTAACTAATCAGTACAGACCCCTCTAGCCAAAAGCAAAAATAAGCACTCTCACGTCCCACCATTTTTTATTTTAAAATCACTCTCAAAACACCCGCTGGAAGATGGAAAAAAAAATGCACCGTAATGGTTTGCAGACTGCCCTCCCTCTTCTCTCGTTATAAGACACTCAAACACACACACACACACACACACACACACACACACACACACACCCCCCCCCGCTGGAATTATTAGTAAAGCTTTTCTCACAGGTATCCTCAACCTGTCTGAGTCTCACCTAAAAAACATAGGTAGCAACATAATCACGCTCCGAAATGCCCAAAGTACACTGTATTGTGTCAGTGAACACAATGCACAAGGTGAGCTCAACGTTCAAGCTCTTTCTCTCTCGCTCACACACACACTGCTACAATGCTCATGTCTTCTACTAACAATAAGGCATAAATGATAATGTTAATCTTCTTTGTCAAACTAAGAAAGCCAGTGATCTTGCCCTCTCACACTATACAAAACAATTAAAAAGGCATAAAGTAATACAAATAAAAAAATAAAATGATTGTTAAAGACAGTACACAAATCAAGTCCACAACGACTCAACCAAAAGACAAAAACAAAGAATCTATTAAAAGATTAAGATGCTTCAGGAGCGCCTGAACAAGCCCTCCTGTTGAAAAGATACGACAGACACAGGTGTCAGCAACTCACGCACCTCCGAGGCGTGGTCTCAGATTTCTCCGCCTATTTTTTGGTCTTGACAGTTTTATAAAAAAAATTTAAAAAAAGAAAGAAAGAAAGAAAAGAACTTCCTATTTTGCAATAATAAAAAGATTTAGATTTAGGGGAGATTTTTCTTAATTTTTTTTGAGTAAGCATGATAAACACTACATTCAGTCTTGATAACATACTGGTTCAAATATAAAATATGAATATCTTACAAGTGTTTATATATATATTTATATGTATAGAATTAAGAAAAGATCGTTTCTCTAATTCTTAAGTCTTTCCTCAGATAAATAATTCAGTAACATCCTATGGTGCCGAGGGCAACTGGTTCATCTTGCTAGCACATGTTCAACTCTTTAGTAACTACAAACAGCACTGGAACAGGACTTTAGGCCCGTTGTGGCCATAAAGACGGGGAAACCAGCAACATGAGCAGCCAGACACCCGCCTAGCTGCAAAGAGAAAGGCTTTTACTTTGGCAAGAAGGATCTCAAAATAATATTAAAACCTGGAAATACCCCATAAATAGTAGTACTAGAAAATAGCAGTAGTAGGTTGTCCTTTTTATGTATGGTTCCTATGTATGGTTCATCAGTATAAACTTTGAATGGAAAGCCAGACAGTACTTATACATTCTACACCGTTTTGTACACAGAAATGTCTAAAGGTGAACCACATGTTTAAGTGCTGCTGAGGTATATTCAGTCAAATCATTTGACAACAGAAAAGAAGTACACAAGAGGATAACGTGGACAATTTTCACTGCTTACAGTCTCAGTGGTAATTCGTCTTGTTATTTGGAAGTAGCAGAACAATGCTACTTTTATGTGGGGTTTAGTTCAATGTGTAGCTAATAACAGTACTCAGCCCAACGCTGTGTTGGGTAAGATCATTTGGCAGGTTTTAAAACTAGTCCACAGACAGATTTAGGGAGCAGCATGTTGTTTTATAACATGCTGGTTCAAAATGGCGGTGCTGAGAGGACAAGTAGTATGTTATCTCATGATCATATCTATGCATTTACATAAATGAGCCCTCCGGGGGGGGGGGGTCTAAACCACAAAACCTGATCCTCAGGCTGTGGTTATAAGGCTATAGGAAAGCATGCAGGCCCCTAAACAGCTCAACTCCACCAGGAGTTTCAGCAGCAAGTTGTTAAAGCTAAGTTTCTGTGATCCTTATCCAGCAGCACCAAATCAGGAATATCAGGTATTGACCGAGGTGGGACAGGAGGAAAATAATTTGTCAGCAGTGTGGGGAGTTAGAGATCGCGCGAACGTGCTCGGACAGGCACAGCATCTACTGAGGAAAACCACTTTGGCTCAAGCTGTTGTTTTATGGCTGAACATTAGTACAAAACCAAAAAACAGAACCTTTCAATTATGCTTCAGAAAAGTCCAAAGCTGCTACCGAAACGGCCAAAACAGATGAAAAGGAAACAAGCCATCAAATGAAACTACTTTCTCAAGCCCCAATCCACCAGTCCCTTTCCTTTTGGTCAGTTGTGCTGCCAATTAAAACGTTAAACTATGAGAGGCAAAAAAGAAAGAAAAAAAGGTCATCTTTGGAAAATGATCATCAAAATATTGCATTTCTATATTCTGTTGACAATGAAGAGAGATTCTGTACTCATAAATATATTGACTAGACTAAGCTACACCGACTACACACAGCAATTATTTTAACAAATATTTTTGGTATATCTTAAAGTACGTTAGCCAGTCAAAGGACTGCAGACAAATAAAGACAGAATTTCATTCCTCCCAAAACAGGCAGACTGCAGCTCATCAATCCAGTTTTTTGGTACAGATACTGTGCACAAGTAGATACGACGGTACTACTATTAAAAAAGAAAACAAAAACATAATACAATAACCCCATCTAGCCAATGCCATCATAGCTTTGGTATGACGGCCATGCCTGCTGACTAGTCCTCCCCAAAAACAGACCGGTCCGCCGCAGAGCCTTGTGGATCATGCAGTTAACTGAACTCTCAGCATCTGCCTGAGCTGTAGACAACACATGCAGACTTCTAATTTCTACCTCTGAATCCAAACATAATATACAGTTTTCTAACGGACCACCATCCAAAACAAAAATCACCCTTAGTCGGACATGGGACTGCACGTCTGCAGCTCTTTTTAAAGCTCTCAATGTAATGTTTTCAGTCATTTTCTATCAGTGTCTATGATCCGCACCTAGACCATCATTTTACAGAAGCTTGGTGGTCACTTCGCCACCGCAGCGAAATGTAAAACTCAGTGTTTCCAGAAAGAGAGACTCAGAGGGACACAGCTGGTCCCTCCGACTCTTAAAGCAATGATAACCTTTATATCGGCCACTTATTACTTGTTTTTAAAGCCTTATAACCACGATTAAAAATTGATAGTTAAATCTTAACTTAATATTGGACTTACAAAGTTCAGAAAATGTCAAAAAATACAGACTGCTAAGAAAAGAAAAAAAAGTCTCACAATATAACTTTGATATGAGTTACATCAAAGGCCTGTCCAAAAAAACCCGAGATAATTAAAGATGGGGTGACACACAAATCCCCATTAGTGATGATGAATATCGTGAAATTAGTAGTAAATCAGTTTAGTTTGAATGTTAAAAGAGTAAAATCCTAACGTTTTTGGTTAGAAGTATTTCAGAGAAAATTCTGACCTGGAAATAGGAGGATATATATATATATATATATATATACAAAAAGTGAACCACTTGATGGTACCGAGGATATTTTTCTTCCTGGACATTTTGTCAAGGTTCATGATGAGCGGCAGGCCAACAACAGTGTCCATATCTGGCTACTGTTTGTGGAAAAAAAACATCCAAGAATCATAAAAGGAAAAGACAGGAAACAAACAAACAAAAACAAAAAAAGTCAACCCCAACCTCATTTGAGGTTGTTTTCTTTTTGGTGGCAGCAAAAGGATTAAATAATGATAGATACAATGGAAAGAATGTGGGGTGGTTAGTGAAGCGCAGAGCCTATATCAAACAACCTCCCTATTCCCTACATGGTGTGATAGGAGTAGTGCACGACATAAGAAATAGGGCGTTAATTCAGGATGCAGCCCGACTGGCTTCACTGAGCCTTGGAGGCAGTGGTAATGGTCGAGGCTTGCACAGGCACAGCAGCCGTGGGGGCCTGATGGTGACCATCAGCAGTGACCTGCAGCCCCCCTGCCCCGGCCGACACCAGGCTGACGGGGTTGCTGGTGAGCAGCGACAGGTTCTGGGGGTTCAGGATGAGCGGCGTGGTCACCAGGTTGTGCCCGTTGCCAGCGGAGGTGTTGGCGAAGAGCAGGTTACTGCCATCCAGAGAAGTGATGGGGATTGTGCCGCTCGATGCCAGAGCTGTGGAGAAGATAAGACAGGTTGGGGATCGGTGTCAGGGTATGGAGGACCAAACAAAACATTTTTAATTGATTTAAAAATAAGACTTAAGAGTTTCTACTATTTGTTTTTTTCATCATCAATATTTATTGTCGCTCAGCAGGATTAATTTCTCTATTTAGAGAAGTAATTTTCTCTCAGCAGGATTAACCTCACGGGCGTGGCCTGAATTATATTGCTCTAAATATGCAAATGCATTGTGGCCTCATTACATTTTTTCTTTCATTATACAAATTCTATGAACAATGGGTTACCTTGATAAACCCATGGCAGAGTTTCTTAATCAATCTCTTTTTAAAAGTTATTGGTATATTAATGATTTATATACTCATATATTGCCATATATACTATGCCAATTTTTTTTCAGCTGATCTGCAATGAAACGGGACGCGGTGAAAAAAAGGATACAGTGACCATGCAACTACAAATTTAATATGTATTGGGTGTGTGTCAATATTATTTCATTTTATAAAAAAGGATTTAATATATTGTCATTACATTGGAACACACCTTGGATGGTAGCCAGGGTGCTGTTGCTCATGAGGGCAGGACTCAGCGCACTGCCAAGGCCGCCGGAAGTCAGACTGAACAGGGCCCCCCTAGAAACACAGACACAATCATTTAGATCAATAGAGAGGACGCCATTGAGTGAACTCTACAGAAGTAATAGTCAGAGGCCTTGTTTGAACATGGCCAATACTAACCCTGGTGCAAACTGGGAGGAGGCCATCAGTCCTGGGTTGAGCCCCGCAGCAGCAGCAGCCATAGCAGCAAAGCTGGCACTGGTGGGTAACTGGGCCCCCTGCAGCGCTGCAGACAACCCTGAGGCCGACACCATCACCTGACCCGTTCCTAAAGTGGTGGCCAAGGAGGTCGGCGCCTGGGTGAAGATGGTTTGCGCCTGAGTGCCAGCCTTGCTCTGTGTAGTCGTGGAGTGAATAGACGTTGGTGATGGGCTTAAAGATGGAGAGCTGGTTGCCGTGGAAACCATAGGTGCAGTGGAGATGACGGATGCTGTGTTTGTGCCTTTTAGGGTGGGGAGAAAACACAAGTTAACCTTAAATTCTATTATCATGTGTGATTAGATGGACATTTTCCTTATGGCAAACGCACATGTCAAGCGCACACACCTGTGAAAGACAAACTGGAGACGCTGGTGCTGGTGAGAGGCATCACTGTGTTTACAGTCAGAGTGGTGGGTGTGTTAATAGTTGGACTACTCACAAGGCTTGCTGTGCTGGCCACCTGGGCAACAGAATAAGAGAAAGATTAATGGAACTATAAACAAACACAGCTTCAAATACAATGAACCTCTTGGCACTGAGGGTAAATCCATATGTCATGATAAAACTCAAAATAAACGTGTAACTGATCCTGAAATTGATCCAGGAATGGAACAGAGACTCAAAAGATTTCACACGAATCCAGAAAAAAAGAGTCACTTAAGTGTGGGTGTGTCCGTCCTTACCAAAGGGCTACTTGGGGTAAAGATGGTTTTGATGGGGGTGTGGCCTCCTCCACTGTTACCACTGCTGGGGGGGTTAATCCTCTTCTCTTTCTGCCGGCGATTGCAGAACCAGACCCGAATCACCTCCTTCTCCATGTTGAGCTGGTCGGCGATCATGGTGATCTCTTCAGAGGTAGGTTTTTGGTTCTGCTTGAAGAGGGCAAAAAAGCCAGGGATTCCCTGTCAGCACTGAGGAGACTACTGCCTTGTAATCTTGCTGCTGCATTTATTATAAAGGTTTAAAAAATGTTTGATCAACAGAACCTTACATATTTTACTAACACCTAATGGTAAGTGAGTTTCTCACCTCCAGAAAGCTCTTTTCTAAGGCCACTCGGATGTTGGTCTCAATACTGGTCCTCTTCTTCCTTCTGCGGTTGATCCCCTCCAATCCCATGCCCGGGGAGCCCAGGGCACTGGGGCTGGACAGGGACTGGTCAGATGTCAGGTTCTCTGCACAAACAGCACAGACACGAAAGAAAGGAAGGGAGGTAAAGACAAGGTATAGACACACAGCCCACGCTGCTCTTCACCCACTACATGAGACCAATACAGAATACATATCATATGCAGAGTGCTCCTGCATCGCTCATTCAGGTGGGTTTAGGGACAAACCTGCATCATTGAGCCACTTCTCCAGCAATGGCTTGAGTTTGCACATGTTCTTAAAGCTGAGATTCAAGGCCTCAAAGCGAGAGATGGTAGTTTGACTGAAGTCGTTTCCATACAGCTTCCCCATGGCCAGGCCGACGTCACCCTGGTGAGAATGAAAGGAACAGAGAGAGAGATGGAGACACATGAAAAACCAGCAACACGATTACTTTTGGCTGCAGAGAATAATCAACAGATGATCATTTGCGCAAAACAAAAAACTCTGAAGATCAATCAATCAGTACACACACCCACACACACACCTGTGTAAAGCCCAGTTTGATACGCCTCTGTTTGAAGGTCTTGGCAAATTGTTCCAGTTCCTCCAGATCACTAGGCTCCTCCAGAGTGGGGGTATCCAACCGTTTGGGTGGTGTCTGACTGTGGGGCAGGGACTGAATAGGTGTGGCTGCTGTTGTGCGGGTTGGAGTTGCAGGCTGCAGAGAACAGCAAAACACCTTTATTAAACTTTAAGAAGACTTGGCAAAGGGGAAACGGAAAATAATTTAAAAGGGGGTGGGGGGAAAAAAAGCATCAAGCAAATATAAGAAACATGTTTGAAAGAGGTGCTTGCATCATTACCAACCTGAGTTGCAAGGGTGATGCTTGGTTGTGTCGGCAGGAGGTTAGCTTGGCTTTGAGGTAGTTGAGTTAGAAGACTCTGGGCTTGCAATATGCCTACAAGGTGAAAGATGCGCAATTTAAGATTTGAATACTTAATCCTGCATGCAAATCAAACACTATGAAAGTGTTTTACTTACCCTGTTGGGCCTGCGGTGTCTGTGAGATGATGAATTGAGTGGGCTGCAGCGATGTGGCGATCGGGTGGCCAGGCTGCACCAGAACAAACTGAGGCAGACTTAGATGATTCTGCTGCTGTAGCTGCTGAAAGAAAAAGCTATGCAATTATCACTAGAACCATGTAGATAAATGAGCTGTTTACATGCATAGCATAGCTTGCTGTGGCAAGATTACAACTGACTGTGTCACAGCTGGAAAACATCCATACTGATTTTGTTTTTTGTCAGACTACACCGGGAGTTACAATATTGTCTTTCTGATCATTTTATTCTAATGAACAGGGTATATCAATCAAGCCAATACATATAATATATGCCAACCAATGCTGAATTTGTATTTAGTTACTTGCTGTAACAAAGTTACACAGTGCCCCTGTGTGTATTCATGTGGAGGAGTTTACTTTTACTTTTCTTTAAAAATGTAAAAACAAGCAGTACTCTGCTGTCTTAAAACACTTCTCCTGGCCAGTCATTACCACAGAAAGTCAGCACTGTCGTCTAGTCTGAAACCTAAACATGAGTTATCTATTAAATGTCCATATTATCCACATTTCAGTTAGTGAACAGCTACCTGATTTTCCAGAAAGACAGTCAGCAGTTGATTCTAGTAGTAAAAAAATAATCAGTCAGTCATACGTTCTGATCTACTACAGACTCCTCATCTATAACATGTGTATTCTCTGTTTGGAACCATTAATCAAATCAGTTACAGTATGTTCAGGAATGCAGTTTTGTTTTGGTCCTGATAAAACAATGTGTTCACTTAACACAGAAACTAACCTAATCCTGGAGATTTGCTTCAGCACACATTATTTTCTAACACTATTTCATATCCCTTATTTATTGAATATAAAGCCAGATGTAAACTGTCTCAATTTAAGTTTGAAAGCAAAATAAAAACTTGGTCAATACCAAGAATTTATTTATTACTGTAATAGGCAGTGTGTTCAGATTTAGCCTTTTCATGGGGTTTCTTAATCAAGTTGAAATGACATTCTGTAAGTCCTATATTTGTTTAGAAACTAACTGTGGAAATAATTTCTCTAAAACAGAATTTAAGTATCTAAATTAAGTCAGCTTCATTCAAAACCTTTTAAAACTTCGAGTTTACATACATGAAGGGTTGTTAAAATATTTGCAGCAACGCTGGTGCATGGGTGATTGTGTCTTACAGGGGCGATCTGGATGGGCTGTGACAGGGGCAGCTGGGTAATGGGTGTGGCTGCGGAGGCTGAGATGCTGGCCCCGGTGGTGCTGTTCTGCTGGCTGGCTGAATGCTGCACAGCTGCAGCCAGGAGCTGAGCTTGGGCCTGCTGGATCAACAGCTGCTGCTGCGCCGGCGTCAGGGTCAACTGAAGAGAGACAGAGACAAAGATGGACAGACAGAGGAACGCAGCAGTGACAGGAAGTCAGAGAGAAAGAGAGAGAGAGTAAAGGGGGGAACAGAAAGGCAGAAAGTGAGTAGCGTTTTGACAAATCAGATTTGTGTTACATCACAGAGCTTGGCTGAGTTAGTGTTGTAACGATACTTGAGTTTTGGCTTCGATACCCAAGGAAAGTTTAATATCTAACATGATGAGAACTACTGCTATACCAACACAACATATACAGATGTGTGTTACAGAAAAGACACATTTTACACAATAGTCTTGACATGTCGGCTAGGAAACTGTCTTACAATAAGATGTGATTAACACTTAATTAACCCCTGCCATGCTCCAGTTTTACCAACAGGTGGACAGTATAGTTTGATGCTGTTGCCAACGTTGTTTAAGTGGATGCTCTAGTTTACCGCCATGAACAAGACACTGAAGTGGAATTGCTATTGTACTGAACACATTGGGTCAAAGTACTGACTGTATCTACATTTTTTAACAATTAATTTAGCTTTTTACAAAAAAAAGGTATCAAAGTGTTGAAACTTTCCTTATGGTGGCAACACAAATTTAAGCCCAGACAGGCAAATGGAGTGAAGACTCATGCAGCTGAGCCAGGCACAAGAGCATGTTGATGTCATGTTCATGCACAGTAAACAATCACTCCCGCACAGCACGATGGCAGCCGCGATCAAACCAGCCGGTCTTTTCACCTAGAGCATGACCTCAGGGAGAACATGTATGGAAATGAAATGTGTCGTGTGGTTGGCCTGAGCATGAGTGTACAGACACATCAAGACTATGTCCAAACACCTCCTACCAAGGAAGAATTTGGACATGGCCTGACAACCACTGGGATGGATGGAACAGGCAGAGAAGACACCAGCCTTAGCCACAGAATCAGGGCAAGCATTTCATCAACCAATCCTTCAGCCAGGTTTGATCGTGTTCAGATGTGGCCCCAGATGCATGGCTACGGCTAGGTTTTTTAGCTCAAAGCAAAGAGGCACAGGCCACTTACTCCAGCAATCTGTCCCCCGGCCAACATTAGCTGAGTTTGAGGCAATACGCTCTGCTGGACGGAGGTCGGAAGAGCACTCGAGTCTTCCGACTTAGACTAGTGGAGGTGAAGCAAAGAGGAGGACTTAGAGGAAAATCTTCCTACAGGCATAATTGAGCATTGATGACAGCACAAGGTAGGCCTGGTTAAATGAGTTTCTAAATTTCATGGCATAGTTCTTATAAAAATTTAAAGATCCTAAATGTTTTATTGAAAACAATTTGAAAACATATTTAATTTCAGAAAAAAAGTAACCATTTAAATAAATAAAAAAAGCATAGAATTATAGATACAATGAAGCATTAAATCTCTGCTACCTGAGCAGCTTTCTGAGGATGAGCCTTTGGTCTTTGAGCAGAGAGGAATTTGAATTAAAAAGGAAGTGCGAAAGTGGGTGTTTAAAATGTGCTGCAGCCTTTAGAGACAAGGAAAGTGAATGGGGAAGGAGGGGAGAGTTGAGATGCTAATTAAAATAACTGTTATGCAGTGCATGTAAATTCTGCATAGATTTGCATATTCTCGGCCATCTGTTTCCAAGCAACCGCAGAGCAGCTAATTAGCATACAGGCTTGATTAATCTACTGTGTTGCCAGGCGACACAAGGAGAGCCTGGCTCATTTAAATGAACTCTTTCTGCTTGTGCATGTGTGAGTGCAGATGAGCATACCTATGTTCCAAATTCATACCGGATTTAAATCGAACTACAATTAAGAATTGTCCCTACACCCAAAAAAAGCATCTGTTGGACATCTGCTCCTTACACAAAAATAGGACAACAAAAAGTTACTAAAGGTAAAGTGTGTGGTGGTGTGCGTCATGTGTTACCTGTTGGAGGAGGGCTTGTGCATGTGCATTAGTGATTGCACTTGTGGTTGGCACCATCTGCCTCTGAAAGTCCAATCCATTGGTGTGGATTCCTGAGGAACAGAAATGTAGTGAAACGTGCTGTCACTGGAGTTCAAAAATAGTTTATTATTATTAGAATCTACACATTTAATGGTTTACAACAAGAATGAGGAAAACAACACTAGAAGCCCACAAGTGAACCTGTAGAAGCTCACGTGAGGAGAACAAACTGCTCTCAGGTGCAAAGATAAAATAACATTTTAAAAAGTGACAGCATATTACACAGCTGCATAATTCTGCTCAAATGCAGGCTGGTGAATCATCACAGAATTAAATATTAACACTATGGGCTTACACAAAAATTGCAAGCATACATTAATATTTTCTTATTTTCACAATAGGGATATAAAGCAGACAATGTGCATTCTGAGTTTCCATAATTTGTAGCACAGAGTCACTGAAGCCCTGCCACAGAGCAAATTAGTGTGATATTCAATAGGCACCAGTGAGGGAAACTGCTCTGTGAGGTAAACACTTAATATGACAAAGAGGACAGCTCACAATGATTCTGGAAAGCTGCCATGTCTTTATCTTTTTTATTAGACAATAATAAAAAAAGTGAGCATTTTCTGATTTGCGCTGCAGAAATGTTCATTTGGGCTACGAATTTGAAACCTGTTGAATGAGGGGGTAAAATTCGGCACATCCAGATTTCAGCCCAGTAAAAAAAAAAGAAAAAAAAAAGGCTGGAGGTCACTCACCGGTGTTCCCGTCACCACTTTCCATTGCACATTTAGTAGTTTCTGACTGATTATTCACTTTAGCATCTGGAAGAGCCAGACAGAGACAGACAGTGAGACAAACTCACACCCACTGCCGGTAAAAAAAAAACATAACGACCCCATCTCAATGATAAGAAGAGTGCTCTCACTTTTGGCAGCTATATATTTTGTCCTATAATTGCATGATTTCCTATTCTGCAATGCAACATTTCAGTCACATTCATATTTAAAAGGCAGCAAACGACACCACAGAGCAAAATAACCACCAACGCAATCCGACTGCATTGACAGTCACAAGCTGTAAGAAAGAATGACAATAACTGATGTCACATTAATACAATAAACACTCAGAAGTAACATTTTAGCACAAAGAGTGCCAGATTGACCTTTCAGATTTTTACACAAGGATGCGAGGCAACAACAAATCCCAGCTGAGCTCCGTCACAACCTCGTCGAAAACTCACCCGCTCTCGCTCCACCTGCGTTTTCCAGCATGGTTGCAGAACCTATCATGGAGAATTGCCTCTGCCGGGCAAACCCACAGACACAGGGTGTCCGGCACTCTGTTCCTCCTCCCAACTCCTCCCTCTCTTCACTCTCCACTGGTCAGCAGCGAGCAGAGTTCAATACAACCAGAGCTACACACAGACACAGTGGCACTGTCCACCGCACGGTTCACTGAATAACACTGAGATACGCACACTGGGAAAGCCAACAGGGTTTAGGCAAACAGCTCTCCTTCCCTCTTTCTCTGCACTCTTTTATTTTCTTATAGCTCTGCCCCTCTCTCTTTTACCGTGCCTACTCCGCTCTACCTTTTCTCTCTCTCTCTCTCTCTCTCTCGCCAAGATTGTACTTCTGAAAAAGTTCAACCTATCCCTCTCTTGCTGGAATGAAACAAACGACAAGTGCAGCTGGCAGCCTCCTCCAACTCTGCTCCCCTCCCTCCAACTCTATAATGAAGCATAATCAGTATTCAGCTGATTAAAGCCATATGCAAATCTGCCCCATGCCTCGTTAGCAATGCAAGGCTTTGAAGTCCTGCGAGCGACGCATTTCACACCGGGCTCTGAAAGCTTTCTGCATAATTTAAACCCCTATAAATATTTATCAGCTCATTAGCATATTAATTGGATGGCTTTTGGAGGACGATAAAAAAAAACAGGGGAATAAGGACGACAGAGAAGGGGAAAAAATTCCTCAAACAAGCACTTGGCGCAGCAGAGAGGGGGGGGCAGCAGCACAAGACCAATTACTGTGCGAGTGTGCGGCTAAAAAGTAATTAGCTAAGAGCAGGTAAAGGGCTGAAGATATCCCAGAATGCAGTGTGAGGCCTGTCGTCGGTGGTCTAAGCATGTTAGCAAGGCGGACCGCATTAATAGGACGTCTAAGACTGCTCATTCGGAGAATCTTCAGGAGTCATGGAGACCCGGCCTAACTGCTAAAAAAGGAGGGGGGGGGGGTCTGGGGTACAAGTGGGAGGGGGACTCGCTCAATCGGAAATAAATAACTCCACATTAATCCACCACAAGCCTGTCATTACTGCTAGACCCCCTGTGGCTAAAGCATTCCACAGCGATCGACTACACAGAGTGGGTGGCAGGCTGTTGCTGTCTATGTTTATGAAGTGTTTGGGGATTAGCATATTTAGATTAGCTTTACATTCCATTAGTATTTCATTTTGGAGCCCCTTTAAATTCATTTTCAGCACGCTATAAAGAGTTAATGCATTGGGGAAAGGGCCCAGCTATGGTGCTACACAGGTGTCCAGTGAATCAGAATGACTGGATTGGAATGCATAGCTGTGTTGTGGGTCTACAGAGGAAGGGGCTTACCAACTAAATCCACAACAACTGCAACTGGGTAAAGCTCTCATCAACTTCTCCACTTCTCCTGCTGCCTGACAAAAGGCATTTATGTACTAGTTGACCGAATCAAACAACGCCAAGAGGGCACGGTGGCGTTAGCACGGTACATACTGGAAAACAAACAGAGTACGAGGACATGAGGGGACCAACCAGAGACCCTAAACCAGTGGTCCCCAACAGTCGTTGTTGTTTGATGAACCCCTAAAAGCCCCATCAGCACCCCTTCACCAACACTATTCATCAAGTTTAAATGTGTTCATTTCAACCGATCATAAAAGGATCACAATTATTGTCTCGATCTTTTGGTAAAATAATGAGAAAAATCTTGCCACGATTTACAAAAGGGTGTCAACTTGAAATTGCTAGTTTTGTTTGACAAACAGTCCAAAACCAATGGGTATTGAAAAAATTGAGAGGCTGGAACCAATAAATATTTGGGATTTTTGATAGAAAAATCATTTTAAATTGTTATAATGAATTTTTCGTTTATCGCCTTCTTGTTTAATTGATTATTTGTTTTACATCTACTATCAATGACATGAAAGTGCACATTGTTACCATATTTGTTTCATACAAAACATAATAATCCTGGCATTGTCGACTTTGGAGTGGTGTCTGCACCCGTGCTACAAACTCAGGTTGGGAGGAGGAACATCCTGTGCAATGGGCCTATTACAGCTGGTAGTTTATTAATTATTATGACAATAAATATACTAAAGATCGGACTCACACCAATTTGTAATGCCATTTATGTTTCCATATGCCTCAATTAATCCGCTAGTTATTTTTCACCTCCTGATTATTTGTTAAGTCTATTGAAATGTCAGAAAAATATGAAAAAATGCCTGCGAAAAACCCAAGGTGACATGTTCAAATGCCTTGTTTTGTCTGAGCACAAGTCCAAAACCCAAAGATATTCGGTTTACAATGACATGACG
Source organism: Nannoperca australis (assembly GCA_036023655.1). Lineage (NCBI taxonomy): Eukaryota > Metazoa > Chordata > Actinopteri > Centrarchiformes > Percichthyidae > Nannoperca > Nannoperca australis. The sequence continues at coordinate 1,238 of JAVQJD010098616.1, read as the reverse complement.
CAGAAAAGCATCCTTATCCTCACATTTGAGAAGCTGTCTCTAGCTCTGGTAACTGCTGTTTGCAATAAACAATACATGAACAAGGGATTATACTCCATACCACTGTCGCACTGTTGATCTCTTCAAACAACGCAGTGTATAGTTAAACTCCAGCCTACTGTTTACTAAGATCTATGCAGATGCCACACTAATGTAAAACAATGTGGAAGGGGTTCGTCTTTTTTTCTCTCATCATGCAACCAAATGAGAAAACAAAGGAGAAGTGAATGCAAAGGTAGTTATCAGCAGTGCACTTCAACACATGTACAGTTACTTGGTTGAATGGTTTGCAAAATCCTGCTGTGGAACAATGCGTTACACAAATATCCTGCGAAGAGAATTTTAAATAGGTAGCTCATTAGCACTGTAATATGGGGAGGCTGGCTGAATACTGCAGAGCCGTTAATGTGCGCAGAGAGATTCAACATGAGACAGAGCAAAACTTAATTAGCACATCCACATTCTGCCCTACTATCTATATTCTTCATCTTAAAAACTGCAGCCGTCAAGGCCACTTTTTCAAATCTGGAGCCGCCTGAGCACTGAGCAGAGTTCGGAACGGTTAGGATGTATGGTCACGAAAGATAATCTTTCAATTTGAGGGAATTACTAATAAAACAACCTAAAGCTTCCTGGTTTTAATGCAGGCACAAAATGAATATCTAAACAACTTAAAATAGCATTTAAGACAACACGATCTGACCGCAGATAGTACAAAACAGCCACACTTGCCAGTGGCCTCAAATGACAGGATGCAGTGTAATTTGATGAAAAGCAATGAGGAACACCACTAATCCCCTACTGTGGTTTCTCGTGGATGGTCATTAGCCAATGGACTATAGGCTAAACAGAAAACTCAATCTAACTAAATAAAAGTTTCTAGGAAGGGGCAAGAAATATTGAATCATGAGCAGGAATATGAATTCACATAATAAATGCACCACCTGATATTAGCATTAAATGATGGTTATTCAGGTGGTGTGTATTTTATTTTCTTGTAGCAGCAAAATAATTAAACTTCGTTTCAGATTTTACCAGGGACCCTGACTGTTTACTGCAAAACTCTCCCATTTATTTATTTATTTATTTATATATATATATATATATATATATATATATATATATATATATATATATATATAAAAAAAATATAATTTTTTCTGGAAAAGTCTCAGAGGCTCACTAAATATATACAAAAA
>JAVQJD010098613.1:0-38003 GCA_036023655.1 Nannoperca australis | reverse complement strand
CACTGTCTGTCAGAGTGAGGAGTTGTATAGTCTGATGGCTACAGGCATTGGTAGGTCATCAAGCACACTGTGGTTGGTGTTGATTGCTCTGGTGATGGGATTGTTTTAATTACACTTCTTTGCGCATTCATTTAAACATCAACTTGTGACCAAACCCAGCTTGTGCAAGACTTCTTCAGACATTTTAGCCTATACAGCAGATCTTAGCCTCAGGATGACAAATCCCTCTAGCAGCGTTGAAACGACACACTGGCTTTTAGCGAATTCAGCAAACGAGTCACCGTTTCCAAGGAGGTCGTGAGGTGGCACACAGGAGCTGCAGCAGGTCTTGCAGCAGGTTGCATCAGTCTCGTCAGATCAGGCCGGTGCAGCTGTGAGAAGCGCCCCCTCTGCAGTTCCTCAGCAGGACTAACGCAAGGTGAAACCACCGTCACATTTCAGTGTGTGAGAGCGGAGACAACTGAGCTACCAACAGCCAAGGACATGTGTGAGCTCATAGTCGGCTCCGGTATCAGGGAGCGTTACTGATAGAGGGATTTACAGCACGGAGTCAGATGAAAAGGCCTCAGCCTTGGCCAAAAGATAAGACCGCTAGTTAATATGGAACTAGTGATACAGAAGAGAGCAGAAACCAGGGAAAGTACAGTTGTTTTCACTTTAGCTCTTTAAGCAAAATGCAATGATGTTGCAGTAACCAGACAGGAGTGCGTTGTTCAAAGCATTTTATTGCATTTTTTTTTTTTTAGAAAAACAATACAAAATTCTGCAGCAACTGTCATAAATGTTGCCTTAAGTGAACTGCAATCATTCACATGGTACAGTAAAGTGCTTATTTTAAACCAAAATTTGTATATAAAAAAAGGATGCATTTCAAATTCCTCTCCCATGAACACAAAGGGCTTGGGGTGATTCAGACTGTTAAAATCAGGTGTCAACTCTCAAAAGCAAGATTTGAGGACTGTATCAACACAGGCAGAATAACCCCACACACAGTGTCCATGAAATGAACCATTTATAAAACATTTGATCAATGTTGCTGGATTGTAAATGCTTTTTCCTGTAGGCTACATTCAAATTGTGGGGAGGTTGATGATGGGACTGTCCATTTGAATGAATGAATTTCAACACGTCCTTACTTCAAAATGACTTACAATATAAAAATTGCGAGGTTTAAGGATATCATTTTGTCCCCGTTTCTCCCCAATAAAAGGCAGTCCAAAAAGCTACTGCCATTTGACAAAAGTAGAAATGGTCATGACCAAGAAAAACTACCATTCAGGATAGTAGAGTATGGCCAAAGTCTGTGCGTTTGAGTATCCGACCCTATCAAAAAAGTAGGGACTAAGTCATCTGATGGTCAAAAGGGAGAAAAAGGCAGAATACTGAACTGTATTGGTATTTTCAAAACCCCAAGATTGCCTTGATCATCAGCTTAATGCTTTGAGATTACCGATAGCAAAAGTAGTTCCCAAAATGGAGAGGAAACAGCTGCATACACAAATTCAAGTAAGTCTTATTATAAGACATAAAACCCCATAACTATGCATCTGTAGAAATGTATTTTAGAACTATTACAGTGTCCTATTATCAGCATAATGGGTCCTTTGACACCAAGGGAGCCATTTCCAGAGTACCGTTGCTGCAGTGCTGGTAAGAGGACATGGACAATCATTAGTCCCTACTGCTCAGTGATGGATCACATGTTAATCGTCATGACTTAAACCCTCTTTGGTGAAATGGCTACAGTGTTGTGAGACCTCATCACCTGTCGGTTTCAGAATGAGCTTAATGAACTTAATCTGACCAAAAAAATAATAATAAAACTTAAAAACCCGCCTTCACTGGGCATGAGCGCTCCAGGTCAACTAAACAAACTCCATCTCACCTCATACACCACATACTCTGACCTTTTAAAAACATAAAAGAAAGAAAACATCCCGTGTTTCACCTGAACCTGCATGAAAAACATAGAAAAAAGAAAAAAGAAAAAAAAAAGCTTAACAGCCATGAGGGAAAAAAAATAAACCGTGGCAATGACTTGGGAGTTTTCAGTCAAAAAATTAAAGTAAACTTAATACAGCTACACGTTCGTGGAAGACTTTTTTTGTTCTTTTTCTTTTTGTGGAATGTTTTTTTTTTTTTAAGTGTTTCTTTTTTGGAAATCTCATCTGCCTCTTATTTTGTAATGAGAATTTGTAATGTTATTCTGAAAAGGGTGTCTCCAAAGAAAAAAAAAAAAAATAATGGTGAACCCTTGAGGAAAAATGAAAATAAAGATGGTCCAAATAAATGTATTTGATCAACAAATGACACTTCGGTCACATTGGCCAAATGTGCTTTTCAAACCCCTGATAGGAGTTGTAATGTTTACTGCCAAAATATTCAAGGTTAACTCCAATTCATAAACAGATTTGTAAAAAACAAACAAACCCACAAAAATAACTTCTGGTTGTGGTAAGGGGACACGTCATGAAATCTTTACAATGAAAGTAACACTGAACCAGTTTCACTTGCCTAGCCATTTAACACAGCTTGTACCAACATACTGGATGTACTTCAGAGCTGCTGTAGCTCTGAAGTCTAATTTGGGGGGTGGCCCTGCATCACAGCCATACAATAGTTGAATTCAATACTATTCAACTCGCCTGATGGTCTCAAACACTAAAAAGGTGTGGCCACTGATAATTTGGCATATATGTTCATGTAATAAACTGCAACAGTAAGCCATGGCTGGCTGGGTACAGACAAACATTCTTTGCTCTAAGAGTATTAAGTGCATGGCCACCAAGCTAGATGAGTGCGTTTTATCTCAGACATTTGCAGAAGAGGCTCAGCGTTGAGGAATTTATCTTAAATGAAAAAAAAAAAAATGAAAAAAAAATCTTTTGAAGTCCCCAGCCACATAATGGACCGCACCAGGCACGGACAGCATTGGCTTACAGCCCTTCCAACCCCTTTTATATACTGAATCCCTTCGAGACAGGAACAGCCTTCATCTTGGCATATTGCATAAGCGTGTACGTATCTGCAGATGGGCCATTCATGCATATACATACAGGCAAGGAGAACATTCCAGATAACTTAATTCACAGTGGATCCAGTTGTAACGTGGGAGCAGCACAACAGGTTGTCCTTTGGTGTCTGAGCTTAGCTTCGAAGGTAAGTGGATTTCTTCTGAACCGAGTTATGAGAAAAAAGACATAACTTAGAGAATACTTCTTTCTCCCAAATCATTAACTGGCCCTCCTCCCAAACCCTGACGTGTGTGTGTGTGTGTGTGTGTGTGTGTGTGTGTGTGTGTGTGTGTGTGTGTGTGTGTGTGTTATATGCAGGCCCTGGGCTGATGTGCTTCAGAAGTGCTGCAGAAGGCATTTAGAGACAGGGCTGCAGGCAGCATCTCCCTTTACAGCTAGGCAAGAAACCCTGAATGGCAGAGGAACCAAGGCCAGCTAGGGTCAGGGAGAGGGGCCAGAATTTGAGAGGGAGAGTCTCAGGGCAGTCTTAGATCTGGACTTGAATCTTAACGGAAAGTCGGAGGTCAGGGTTGACAAAGTTCAGGCACAGTCTCCCACAATAACGAGCGGGGCCAAGAGTTGACGAAGCTCTGCAGCAGAGACAGGCCCTCCCTTGGGCTGGCTGTTTCGCTGCCTGCGCTTGGCCAGCTTGGAGTTGGAAGGAGGAGAGAGGCGCATGGAAGAGCCAGTAGCGGTAACAACAAATGGGACTTCCTGCTGCTGCTGGTCTTCTATGCCATCCTGTTCGGCCAGCTGCCGGTTCACAGCCATGGCCTTGCCAGCAAAGAATGTCAGATCCCTGGCATTGCTGGTTCTAATGGACAAGATCGGAGACAAAAAGAATTTGAGCAAATGAAATACAAGTTGCAAATAAGAGGCTGAAGTGTCCAAAAGAATACAGTGTTCAGTAGCTGCAGCTGTAACCGTTAACGTTTTCTCACCTTTGATGCAAGATGGATGTTGGCAAAGTGTCAGATGCACCCTGAATAAAGTAAAGACAAGTTCATTCATTAGAAACCTCAACACTTAAAATCATCAAGCCTCTTCTGCGTGTCTTTAACAGACATTCTTTAAGACTTACCCCCTGCACCCAGGGGTGCTGCAGCACCTGGCTGGCACTCAGGCGGTTTTTGGCGTCCCGAACTAGAAGTTTGGATATTAGATCTTTGGCACTTGAGGAGATGTGAGCCCAGTCTTTCTCCGGAAACTCGTATTTTCCTTCCTGGATGCTCTCAAACAATGTGTTCTAGAAATGAACATAAAAACCATCAGTTAACTTGATGAGATTTAAAAGCTACACGGTTCGAAGTTTCACTAATGTCCTCTACAAGATACAGGAAAGCTGACTGGCTGAATGAACGTGTCAAACACTAACCTGGCAGGTGTGACAGGGTTCCCCAAACTCCCAGCCACAGTCTCCGCCACAGCGGCCTACAAAGGGGGGGTAGCCGCTCAGCATGATGTAGAGGATGACCCCAAGGCTCCACAGGTCACAGCGCTTGTCATAAATTGTGGCCTCCTCACTGAAGGCCTCAACCACCTCGGGCGCCATGTACTCTGCTGAGCCACACTGAGACAAAAAACAAGTCTGTTAGTCCCAGAGATGAGACAGTAACTACAGCAGAAAGAAAAAAAATACACAAGCTGCAGGACATTCCTTCACTCAGCTGATATCTCGTGGTTGCTATGTTAAAGCTTGGGGCCCACTGTTGGGCTGTGCGGTGGTGGTGGTGCGGAGGCAGCCTATGTGACTGTCACATGCTTATTTGCAGTTTAAAATGCACTAAACAGCATTTTTCAATGCATTGAGGAGAGGAACATCGTGTACAATTGCATATCAAGGGAGGACTATACTATCATGAAGCAGGTTTGTGTGAGGAGGCCGCAGCAAGCAGTGAGTCACTGCTTTGACCGTCCAGCTGTACGCAAGCCAGGCAGGATGGGCTGAGGGCAATGATAGCTCAGCTCTGACGGTGCCTTGTTATGTAGCTGAGAAAGAAATTAGGCCAAACACAGAGCAGGGAAAAGAGGATTGGGCGGTCCTGCAGAGCCAGAGACTGGGCTGAGCCCTCGCCGGTTACATAACTTGGAAACACAAACACCAAATGCGGTTTTAATACTTTAGGAAAAGAGGAGCAGGTCGCTAGTTAAGCAGGACACTTAGATATTTGTGGGCAAGACATTTCCTTGTTGCATCATTCTATGAGCTTTTATAGTCAAATGAATCAAAGATGAGCTTGGATTCTGAGAGATTTCTCGAGGACGCCCTATATCTAGACGACAACTTCTGAGAACCTGCTCCGAGAATACCCGTTAATCCGTCCTTTGCCTGATCAGTTATACAAAAAACACGTTATTTATAAGCATTTGCCTGTACCACCACTGAGGCCTGCATCCTGGCAAACCCCTTTAGGCCTATATCCTTCCATCCGAGGGTGAGCATGTTTACATTGTGTCCCAGTACCATATCCCAGCTGTCTCCCAACTCCTCCTCCACCCTGCTGCACCCTTATGTAATGAAATTTGCTGCACAGGAATCTCGTCTCAGACAAAGCTGCTTCTGTCGGGCGAGAACGCCCCAACCCCCACGTTTCCACCAACAACATCATGTCTAGTGCGACTGCCTCCACAGACAAGCCCCCAGGATTCAGGCCAAATGCAGCTGCCACAGGAATAGAGACAAAGGATATTTTTCCTACAAAGTGATAGATAAAACAGCCATCAAGGCTAATCTCATTCTAAGCCACCCAAAGTGATATATGCGCTCAAAGAACCGTAATCATGGTTCTTTAGTACAGCCTTAAATCTAAACTCTTTGTCTTCCTGTGCTGCTGTTGCAAACTGAACTTGCGTCAGTCACATCCTCAAACCTTCCTGTAAGCTGCAGCTATAGCTGGTAATCAGCTGATGTTACCGCACACTTTGTTGTTACTGCAACCTGGGGCTTTCCTGAAACCATGTGACCACTGATGACACCTCTGCTGGTAGTAAACTTCAGATTATATGAAGAGGCTTAAAGTAAGACCGGTTATGTCGTCATGCAGCTGCATCTGTGAAAAGAATTGGACGTTTCCTTGAATTATTTTATTTTTTTTAAACCGCTATACCTGCTTTTGTGTAGCGTCTTCAACTGCAGCACATAAGACTCGACATTTGAACAGTCAGCTTTATTTCATGGTGAGCAGGCAGGCAGCCACGTGTGCAGATTTCTTAGTAAACTAAAATTAGCTTATTTCTAGAAAGGTCCCTCTCCTGTTCCCTGTGTTTTAGTTTGTACTAGAGAGCACCCCCCCCCCCCAAAAAAAAAAAAAACCTCCCAACACGTCCTCTGTAAACTTATACATTCTCACACAACCCTTAGATTAGAGTTGATTAAACAAGTTCAGTGAGAACAGGAACATATGCAATATAATGCAAAACAACACTATATATTGTGCAACAGCAACTGCAGGAAAGTGGGTAAAGTGGGGGCAGGGTGAGGGTGCCAACAGTGAGATGAAAATCAGATAACATTGTTCCTGTGATCAAGGCAAAGAAAACAAGCCAGAGCGCATGAGCAGACTGGGTGTTCATCCCTCCCCGTTACCCTCCCCCTCCCACTGGTCTAGCCAATCACATCTCAGTTGCTAGGTATATGGGGGAGAAACTAAAATTTCTAGAACAAGCCTTATGCACAGCCTTTGTACAAAGAACATAATGAAAGCGCAGACCAGCACAAGCGTGTTTGGGGCCCACTGGGCGGAGACTACGTAGAAAGAGTGTGGATGTTTTTCCTCTTACCACAGAGAGAAAAGGGAAATGAGAGTCAGTGTGTTTTGGTTTCACTGCAACTTCATAACATAGGACGCGGCCTTGTTAAAGTCACAATGTGTTCCCTGCAGCTGTATTGCGCTTAATGGCCATCACATTGTGTCTTGTCCTGAGGCACAAACCCCCCCCCCCCACTGAAATCTGAAATTCCCTGCACTCCATTGCACCAAAATACACACAATCCTTCAGGGCCAACATCGAAGTCCATGTAGACTAAACACAGGTCAATTCTTGGCCCCAAAACTATCTCCCCTTCAAATAGCCCAGGGATGGGCTCTCTTATCCATTAGTTCTGCTAAAGGAAGATGAAATTACCAGTGTAGAAAACCCCCGCCCACACACTCCTACATTCTTGCAGGCCATCCTCCACCTGCTCTCGTCCATCTATCCAGCCCCCCACCCAAACAGAAAATGTGTTGACAGAAATACAAAACTTGCCGGTTCAACTTTACCATTCCTCTTTGAAGCTTTTCTGGGCAGTGTTCAGAGGATTTGTGTTGTGACGACAGCCGGAAGGTTAAACAATCATGACCCTCAAACTCATGGGCCTTAGTATTTGCAACTGATAAGCAACTGGACGTGGACATTAAACTGAGGGATATCTAGCAAAGTGTTGCCGATAGATCAGCATGATAAGGGAATGCAAAGGCTGACAGACGGGGACATTCAAGAAACAATCCATGTCATTTCAGAGAAACTGCCCAACAATGAACTACCTTAACCTCTTTGATGCACTGTTTTGAACATGTGGCTCGGTGTAGATGGCACGCTTTAATCTAGGATCTTTGTCTTCTGTCAAAAGAAAAATGTCAAAAGCCAAAACCTAAAGTTGGATATACCAATCTGTTTATTTTGAACTTTTCAAACGATTTCTTAAATTCTCTTTTAAAAAATAAAACTAAAAACACTGTTACTGTGCCGTCAGGTCAAAAACCATCCACTTCGTTGTGCGCCACTGTACCAATTAATCACTCTTAAATAGACTAGGACGATAACCACAGTGCCAACCAAAAGGCCTCAAAACATTTTCTCTCTCCCAATCAGAGAGCCGTCCTGCAGCTAACACCACAGAGGATTGCCCAATAGGCAAGCAGTCTGTTGATAAAGACATTGCCTTAAAGCCTTAGAAACACCCTGCTTATCCCACAAGGACACAATCTATTGCTCAGTTCACTTCCTTGTTATTAGTATTTCTATACCTACACTGCCAACATGCCCTTCAATAGCACGGTCCTATTGTCATTTATAAAAAGCAGGCAGACTTACAGGAGTGAGGAGCTCAGGGGTGGAGATGGGCGAGCTGTCGCTGTTCAGCTTGATCCCACTGCCCAGGTCAAAGTCACAGATCTTGACTGGGGAAATCTGACAAAGATACAAGTTTAGAATTCAAAAATTCAGTTTCATTCATATAATTTGTGTGTGGAGGATCTACTTGTGAGACCAAAGATTTTCACAGTCTTATCATTGCCCTGGTTTATTATCACCATCTTAGAGCAACTTACCACACTTTATCACCACATGAGTTGCCCTTTGAACTAATTGAGATCAAACATGTGCGCAGTAAACCCACCTTGTCTGCACTCTTACAGAGAATGTTCTCAGGTTTCAGGTCTCTATGTGCCATTCCTAGAAAATAAAATTAAAGAAAGCAATCAGTCACACTTGATAGTAAGGGATTGTACCAGGATCAGGATTTTTTTTGATCATATCAATTTCAAATAACTAGCAAGCCATTTTTACCCCTTGGGGTTGTTCATAAAAAGGAGCAATACAATTGTTTGCCATTTTGTACAAGTGGTCTTACCCTTGTTATGCAGGAAATCGAGAGCGCTGGCGATGTCCTGCACGACAACACTGGCTTCCTGCTCACTGAAGTGGCGTCTCTTGTGAATGTGTGCCAAGATTGACCCTAAGAAGGGGTAAAATAAAGATTAAACCAGCTCTATTTACAAGCACAAAGCATAGAATTAATGGCTCCGCCCCAGACAACTTGCTAAAGACTGCTCATGCACTTAAGGAATGTTGAAAAAAAAAAAAAAAAAAATCACAAGCGAACTGATAAGCAGCTTTATAGTTCACTAACCTCCTCTAAGCTTTTCAAACACCAGGTAGAATTTGTCTTCCTCTTCAAAGAACTCCACCAGCTCCAGGATGTTACTTCAGAAAAAAAAAAAAAAAGCCCTATGAGCCAGAGGTAACAGTCATCTAGTTCCTGCTGACTGAAAATTTAATGCGACTTCTGGACTGTAAGAGGACTATGGGGGCTTCAATAGAAGGAGATTCAACACAAATTGGGTTCGGTGTGTTTGGGGTACGGTCTCCATACATTCATCAGGAAGCGTTACTTTAGTTGGTCGTGACAGAAGGACGTTACCTGTGGCCCTGGCATTGATAGAGCATCTCAACCTCACGGAAGACACGGCTGCGGCTGTGACCTGGTCTTTTCTCAATGATCTGGAATGGAACAACATTATGGTTCAGTCACATTAGCTAAAAATAGCCCACTAAACAAATGAGTTTGACTTTCATGTTTTCCACAGTAGTAGAATAGACAAATCAAGAGTCTGCGAGTTAATATTTGGGTGAAGGCTGTCCCCTCACACTGTACCACAAAACCCCTAACTGGCCAAGTTTATCGTAGACCAGACGGAATGAGCAATTGTATATTGCATATACAGATCCCTATGACTAGTTTACTTCCAGACCTGCATGTATCCCATTTCCTACCTTTATCCCACCCTGTGACACAGTTCAAAAGATAGTTTAACCTACTTCCAGTATAGTCTACCAGAGCAGAGAATGAACAGAATGAAACAAGACACGGCAGCTCTGTATTTAGCCTTCATGTGTGACCCATATGTATATCTTAAGCGCTCTTATGGAGTCATGAGTCTTCCTTTGGGGAAAAAAAAAAAATCCCATGAGCAAATCCAAAACCGTTTACGATAAAAGCAAAATGCTCTCCAAATATAACTTGGTGCTGCCTGGAACTAAACCACAGAGGGGCCACCAGCTGCACAATGTCCTGCCAAGAGAGACAGAAAGATAGACTGCTGACACCAAAGCAATAGGCCTGAATTTTCCAGCCATGGTCGTTTATTGTCTGCTTGGGAGGCTGTGCATGTTTCTCTTCCTAGTAGCTGGATTACAGCTGCTATTGAAGCCCAGTGGGGCCAGAGTTTCAGTGCGTGTCTAGGATTAATGGACAGACAAGAGGCCCGTGAGCAGGCCAAAGCCTCTGCACTGTTCCAGTCTGAGTCAGCAGCACAAACAGCCCCCAATCAGCTCACTTTTCTCCCAATCACCACAAAAACCTCCCACCCTGATGACACGTGTAGATAAAAACAAACGGCAAAACATGGCTAGCAAATGCATTACCATAAGTGGGTCAGCTGTTATTTCAGAGGCACTAGATTTATGGGTGTTTATCAAGGTCACAGACCAGAATCACAACAGCCCCACCAACTCACACTGCAGGTTCAAACATCAACCCAGGCTTGTGAAATAACACCTTTAAGGAGAAGGATTTGTTGGGTAGCCAGAGCTTCAGATAGGCATGTACTGCACAGCCCTCTGCTTGTCCTTGGTGCTCTGAGGCTTTTGTTGCAATTGCAACACAAGGAGCCCACACAACGCAGTCTGTAGGGGGAGGGGAGAGACGGGACATCTGGCAGGAGCAGTCTGAGCCCCCTCCCGACTCCTAAATGACCTCCAATAACTGCCGACCCTCATGCCTCCTCCCCCAGAACTGCAAAATCCCTAGGCATCATCCCTGGGGTAAACAATACCAACAGATCACGGTCACATAACTGAATCTGTGCTCAGATTCCTCTGAAATATTTATTAGTATGACATGGACACTGGCTCTATGGGGAACGAGCCTTGAACTGTCAACACAAACTTTAAAAGAAGAACTAAACGGCAAGTAGGAATTAATTAGTAGTTCAAAAATAACTTGACATTTATGTCCAGTGTTTCAATGGGACTAGTGGGTTAGGGGTCAAGAATTTATAAAAAAGATAAACAAGGCCCAGTTCTATACATCCACAAAGAAAAATATTTCAATCTTTTTTTGTTGCTAAAAATGAGGAAATGGGCTTATATATCAAAAAGCCAAAAAGTAGGTCTCAGGAGTCCAAGACATGTATTCATGTCCACACCCCATTTGGAGGAAAAGGAGAGAGAAGAAGAGGAAGAAGAAAAAAAAAAATAGAAAAAAAAAATAGTACAGCTGTACTGTACTGAGCAAGAAAGGGAACAAACTAGTGTAAACACCCTGGGTCATAACTCTCACCCAACACCCCTCCTTCCTCTGTGGGTTTTGTTTTGGAACAGTTACCAGTACACAGCGTTCCCCTTACGAGCGTCCTCTATAGGCAATAGGAGTAATGAACAAGGGGTGGGTATATCGCTACTTGCTCTCTGATAGGCTGGCAGAGTATAAAAACTGTGAGGGGAAGGGTTTGCAAACCCTACCCAAAGCAGCTAGGGTTGCACACTCAGGGAAAAAGAAGAGGAAAGAAAGTAGTTGTGCAGCAGTAGCACAACACAGATGAGAGCCTGCAGACATCTGCTATAGAGAGCTGAACTAAGGGAGAAAAAATAGAAAGTATCCTGCCCCTGGATCAGAACTTTCCTCAACAAGACTTCTTAAGATTGACCAGGGAAAAGAAGGCTGCATGGACACAATGTCACGCATCCTGCAGCCTACATTTGGCCAATGGCCTTCGTGTATAAAAAGGCACCTCTTAAAGTTGAAGTAACCAAGAACAGTCCTAGAAATGTAACATCTCTACATTGATCACCAGCCGTGGTACCCCACACAGACAGCAGGCCAGTGTTATGTGGCAATGACGACATTCACAGACTACTGAGAGAGGAGCACCGACTTGCAGAAATGAAGACCCTGTGCATTATTCTAATGTTTCCAAATATATTAAAGGTCATACATTAGGCGTGTGCGAATGTCTGCTTGCTTACCTTGACAGCATACTCTTTGTTGGTGATGAGGTTGATGCATGTTTGCACTCTGGCATAAGCACCCTCTCCTAGTACCTCTTCCTGTAGTCTGTAGACATCTGTGGGACAGTTTATAAGTTAGGAAAACACTCAGTTTTATTAGGGCGCAAACTCTCAGTACAACATAATACTGCAGGACAAGTTTTTAATAACAGCAACATAATGATACTTGAAATAACAGCTTTTACCCTCGAATCGTCCAGAGAAACTGTCAGTTGCCCGGCAACGCTTTTTCTTCTTGTTTCTCTTCTTGGCATCGGGGATGTCAATAGGCTGGCTGGAAGGCATTTCTGTCAAAACAGGAGTGTCTACATTATTATGTGCTAGGAAGGAAACAACCGAAACAAACGCAAAGAAAGCACAAGGGGGGGGGGGGGAATTTCAATGCAATCACAATGATTTTACATCTGTTTCATTTTAGAGGAACCACTGCATTGACAGAAGTCACAGATAAGTTAAGTTAAAATACTCACCATGTCTTGGGGAGGAATCAAAATTAAATGACGAATCAATAAGATGGGATCCATTTTTAGTGAAGTCATCAGATTCAAAGGGATTTTGGCCCTAGGGTGTAACATGAAATAGGATTGTTATAGGCATCTTATCAATGAACCATTTAGCTGGGAGCTTCAACTGTTAGTCATAACTGATAGGAGCCTTATCATCTCCCATCCAGCAACCTTAAACTTAGAGACTCAAAAACAGTTCAACAGCTGATGACTTTAAAAAAAAAAAAAAAAAACAACAACCGTGAGTATCTGTTGCACCGCCGCAAAGTAGTGCAACGCCATACATATCGCTTAAGATCCACATTTCTTCAACTCTCAGCTGTCACCTACTGGAACCATACACGACACGAGGCCACACGGCATTTTTGTCAGCCATAAGACGCGAGAGCAGCAGATGTGTTTATATATAGCAAAGTGAGGTCCCATCATACGTGCTGACAAATGTGCTCCGATTATAGACTTCCCAAGGCATGATAGCAGCTCTGCATTTACCCTCAACAAATCTCAAAACTCACCTTGAAAGAGCGGTGGAATCCAGTGACTTCGGTGATCTTATTTTGCACCATTTTTGCTTCGATTTGGGGTGATTTTTTTTTTGGGTGGAAGTGCGGCGGCAGTGGTTTTTTTGGGGGGGGGATATCAATTTGCACTTCTCCGAAACAAAAAAAATCGTTTCAGAGAGAGTCGCAAGTGATCACACTGCGCTGGCTGGTCAGCTTGCTGCGGCGCTTTAAACGGGAGCCCTGGGGACAATACAAAACACATCGCAGCGTTACAACCCACATTATGGGATCAAATCGCCGAGGTAACAACCGGAAATCGCCAGTTTTGTCAAATTTAAATGAAAACTAAACCATAAACCAGATAAACGTTAGCCTATATTCATTAGGTAATAAAAGCAAATCCGAGTGCAACAACATCTACAGCTAACTACAACGCCACCCACGTTTAGCTCAACTGTTAGGTTAGTCACAGACATTATAGTAAGCCATGTTAAGAGGAAACAACGTGAAGAAACTCAATACACTACTACAATTAGAGTGGGATAGAATAAGCACATATATGTTGGAAAGCCACGCTGTTCTTAGTTTAAGAGTGAAAAGGTAGAGGGCCGCCACAAGCACAACAGCCGCAGAGAGGCTAACGTTAGCTAACATTAGCTAACATTAACGCTCCACCGAGTCATAACGGTCAAACCGCGACCGGTTGTTGTAACGGTTGAGACAGGTTTTACTTTAACGTCAGACAACAAATGTTAGCTACGGTTGACACGGAAACTTTCCTGCTTAGTCTTGTCAAGAACGGGTCAATTAGTCCTTTCAAATTTGCACCCAAAAAAAGTATGTACAGTATAACTGCTATCCAAAGCTACTTTTTTTTTTTTACTCACCCCGTTGTTAATTTTGCAGCTCCAGTGTTAGCGTCGTTGTTTGACCCACTGCTTCAAACGCCGCAGAGGACGGTCGAGGGGGGAATACGCCTGATAGTGAGTGCGCGGAAGGTGGCTAACAAGCGACCGCGTAGGTGCTTTTATAACCTCCCTGGTGACTCCTCCCTCCTCAGGACTGCGTCAACCGACGGATCGTGTGTTTTCTAGAAAAGGATATGGTGGCTAGGTACCATTTCGTCTCGCTACAATAACTTGACCACTTCCCAGTGTAAGAAACACAAATATCTGCGCAGAAGACATACAATAAGAGATCAAATGATGGGACACGTCATTTTAATTGTTTAAAAATGGTATTAGGTGACATTCTGGACACGTTTCAGGAAAAGGTCTCGGAAACAAAATTGATATTGCACACGAAATGGTACTCGACCAGTGGGCTGTTGTTTTTTCTCTTTCAGAAGCCCCCACCGTGGTATGTATGGAGGAACAAGTAGGTCTACGTGCACATCAGCACCCACGGTTGTTTTGAGATGTGAAGATCTCAATAGAGGTGGAGAGGTCGACGTGTAGACAAACCAGATCCACCAGTTTAAACTATGACGGCGTTGAAATCATAATAACTTATTGTGTTCTGCTGGTGTCAGTGGACGTCAATGTCACATGATAAATAAGAGTTAGTAGCCTACATAAAAAAAAAAAAGAAGCTATTTTTCAGCTTTGGGCGATGTTAAATATATAAACAAGCAGACACAGGCCACACCACTCCTCTCCTTCTTTGTGTGCCTCCGACATGGAAACATTTACATTTATGATGCCTTAAACGTTATAGTCACACCCAGCGATGAATGGCCACGGCCAGATGGGTGTTCAAAGAAATCCCCAGTCTGAGTCACTGCACGCGGTGACATGACGGTCGGTTCAGTTTCAGTCCAAACACTGTGAAACACACGCATACTAACATGCGATGTAGTAAAAGTAGCAAAGGAGAAAGATTTCACTGCAAGTAAAAGTCACGAACTCACAATTGTACTTAAGTACAAGTAAAGAAGTATGAGCATCAACATGTAGGCTAGGCAAGTTACTTTACTTTACATTTAGGCATTTATTTACATTTATATAATGCAGGAATAATGACTCGTGTCAGTGTTGGATTATAATACTGGGTTGTTTTTGTTGATTACTGCAGCATTTGTGTAGGGGCTAGCTGAAGTATAGCATAGATTAAATACACTCTACACTGATGGATACAACTAGAAAATAATCTCCAATATTTAGATTTTAATCATACCAACTTTGATAGATTTAAAGTCTATTTTCATTTTGGGAAATAAAGCTATTTTGATACTCAACCTTTAAGACAGCTACCATGTATTTCTGAACGGGACATGTACTCAAAACATGCAAACTTATTCATACAATGCACAGCAGTTATTTGGATTTGAGGTGTAATTATTGACAGGTAGGGTGAGCACGAAGCCCAGTTGCAGCTCCCACCTTTTGAGATGCGTGACAAGGCAGAAGCGGCACGTTTTGGAGCCTGGTGTGGAGGCTGGTCAGACTGGGGTGGAGGCGCTGTCTCATGGTTGTGATAATGAAAGAAATCCAAGAACTCTGATGTAGAAACGTGTGCTCTCTTAACCCATCTGCTAATTGTGAAATGCCAAAGCAATACTGCCACACACATGACAAGTTCATAGCCTGCAGTATTTTACAGGACTAAAGGCCATGGTATTTTGACAGAAGGACCTACACTCCTTTGATATCTCATGTTAATACTGTTGTTTTACATGCATCCTATTAATTAAATCCAGATACTAATAATAGAAAATGCAGATAACGTTTCACCATCTTACCACATGTTGCATTAAATGCCAAAATGTGTAAATGCTTTATTGTACCATGCGCTTCGTTGTCAAACTGTATGTCCTGTGTGTTGTTTGTATATAGCTTTTTTTATCTTATATTTATAACTGTATATAATCCCTAGTCCACAGACCAGCTCTTCATAGGATTCATTTATTGTTTATCAAGGGTGTTAAAGTTAAAACCTTGTACGGTTTGTTTTCAGAAGTCAGTTGTCTTGTGACTGGAGGCTTTTTGCCTCTCCTCCTCCTTTCACCTTCTGCCCCTCAAACATAAGTCCCTATGGTAGCAAACATTACGCAAGTTGCTGGCTGACTATCCCTAGTCAGGAGCACATGGTGTAGCCCTAGTTGAAGGTTTAGTGGGAAAACAAGATCACACGTCACAGTGCAGGGGGGCGGGGTCTGTGTCACTACAGGTCAAAAGCAAGAGGGATCGGCCATCATAAATAACTTCAGGTGGCAACAACCACATTTCTGATATGAATGGCACTCAGTCAGGAGATACTGGAGGGGGGTCTCTTTTTAGGCAGAAGTTACTGCAGTCTTAAATATGAGGAGTGTCTCTGTTGTTGTTGTTGTTCATTATGCTCTTGCAGTTCCTCATGCTAAAGCTGCAAATGTAGAATCAGAATCAAGGTTACAGCCAAGTAGGTCTTCACATAAAAGGAATTTGCCTTGGTATATTGGTGCAAAACAATGAACCTAAAAGTGTAGGTATTCTTTTGATCAGATGTGTTGTTGCCATCTGTCTCAGTGGACGTGTGCATTAATAAATAACACACCGTTCTCATGTAGTTAGTGTAATGTAATTCAACATTTGCCCCACAAATGCACACCTCACTTACCCAACGGCGGGCCAGTCAGCAGAAATCAACTTAAAATTCATACAACTTTATTTAAAACTGCAGAGAAGGTCCCAAAGTTCCCTGACATACCAAATATGTCAGGCTGGATTTTAAGGGAATGAGTATTAAATCATGCACGAGACAAATATTTGTGTTTTATGCAAGGGTGCAGCCATAAACAATATGGAGTCCTGGGTTTGAAACTGTCCCTCAGTGTAAACAAGTCGATACAGACTATATATGTGATTCTGTCAGAGTGTGTAAGATGGTTTTTCCAACCTTAAAGTTTCTTAAGTAGATAAAAGGAGGAACGCGTTATGTTTAAGGTAAAATATACTTTAAGCCCTTCTAAACTCTATCCTCATATAAATAGTCAAAACTTACAGCTATGTGATCATGTCATAGTGAAAAAGCACACATTTACATTTATTAATGCCTACAGTACGTTTGATTGATGTGGACCTGAGAGTCTGAACCAGCAGGATCTGTTGCAAAAACATTCCTGTACTATCTTTTATAAAGAATACAGTGCACGCTTCATGCATCTGTGAGTGTAAATAAGTACCATGTGCTTATACATGAAAATATATTTATGAAATGCTCGTCTGACACGTCCAAATAAAACTGTCAAAGGCCAAGAAGATTAGTGTGCTAGTAGTCTTACACGGTTACATTAAGTGGCATACTTACAAGTAGGAAGGTCACAGTGGTCCAATGTGCTGACTGTACCTTTTCTAAGAAACCTTCCTTCCCATTCCTTCTAGGAAGTTTCCAATACCCAGCAAAACTCTTTTAACACAGAAAGAGTTACCAAAGATTTTGCAACAGCCTTTGTTTTGTTCCAGTTGTGCTCTGGCAAACCTTTTGTATTTCATTTTGTTATTTTTTTGCACTTTGCTCTCGTTACATGACCATGTGTAGCAAAGTATTGTTAGAATCTTGCAAGAATGAACAATACACCAAAATCTGCAGTCTGTCATTTCAGTTGACCTTTTGGGCTTGGCTGTAGCATTTGTGTCACTAATAAATTTAACAATGTTTGGGAAGTAAAGTATGTGTAAAACATATTGGAACAGACACAGTTTGCACTTTTGAATGGCTGTTATCATCCACCTTTGTTGTGATGTTGCAAAAACAATAACAACAGAAAGGGAAAGTGCTGTTTTCTGTGTAATGCAGTCATCTGGTTAACACAGACATGGAAATGTTATGAGCTTTTATGTAGATTTCACAATAAGGGATGTTAAAGTCTTTAAATACAGAGTGAGATAGCCAACATTACACTTGGATTGGATTGTCTTATAGTGGAGCGTTGTGACTATTAGGGCTGCAACTGACTTATTTTCATTGTTTACTAATTTGCTGATGATTATTTCCTGAATTACTTGTTTGGCCATTTAAAACCGAGCATCATGTAAGACAGCAAATTCTTAGAACGGAGAATTTCTGCTTCTCAAATGAATCAGTTATCAAAAAAGGGGCGCTTTGGTCAAGTTGAACCAACTGAAATAACTCTCCCCTTAAAGAATCCGTCGTACTGGAACTTCTGTTGGTCCCCTTCAGCCGTGGGCCCCTAAAATCATGATCAATCACTTTTCATCCCTGCTAAGCAACAACATTGCATGAGGCAGGTGACTCAGAAAAAGGCACAAAACCGTTAAGGGTGTGTGCTCATTCCTTATTTGCTGAGTCACATTATCTCCCAAACCCATTTCTCTCTTGTTCACTTGTAAATAATCACACTGTGCCATCAGAACAACAGGCAGACACTGTGTAAACCCTGACAAGAGTTGGATCAAGCTTCAGTCTGATTGGGTTGCAGCCTGAAACTCTTCCCCTTGTTCGTGGCCTCTCTCCAGTACTTTCCTTCGTGTCTTGCAACTGCAAAGCCATTCGGGGGCTGTCTGGTACATTCCAAGAAAGAAAAACACACCAGAGGGAGGGAAGAGCAAGAGGCGGACACAACTCACCTCACAAGTAATGGGCCCGTAACATCCTACCACAGTACAGTGGAGTGTTCAGAGGAAGTGACTGTGCAGAGGAGGGACAATCCTGTAAGAGGATCAGGTTACGGGTTGCAGCAGGCAATGAGGTCATTTCATTGGTTGATGTTATTGGGGCAGATCGTTACATCATGTTGGCTGAATGAGATTCATGTCAGCAGGGAAACTGGAAACAATACATTTTAGCTGTGAATATGCTGACAGACTGAACGAGTACATTTACATAAGCACTTGAGCATGTCTGTTTTATGCTACTTTATAAATCCACTTCACTACATTTCAGAGGGAAACATCTCCACTACTTTTATCTGATAGCTGTAGTTACTTTTCAGATTTAGATTGTAAACATATTAGCTTCTGATATTAAATACTCAGATTTAAGTTCAATGTAATTAAACTCTGAAAACAGGACTCAAAAACTTAAGTTAATGAAATGTGCTCAGAATTATTAACTCATAAAATATGTTGTCACTAAAAGTTGTTGGTATAAAAATATATACCATTCTGTTGAATGACTACTTGTAATATGTACATTTTGAACGCAGGACCTTTACTTTTCATAGTTTGGATTTGAATGATTCTTACACCACTGCAGATAATGATCTCCTGCTGGCGTAATACAGGAACACATCCCTTTTCAGCGTTCTGTAAAGTTATTATGTAATTTGTGTTTACATGGGTGTTTCCAGTGTGCAAGATTGCTGCTCATTATTTACATAATCCAAGTCATTGTGACTGATAAATTCCTCTAAACCCGACCAACAATGTTCTTCTCAAGCCAAATTCATGACTGCGGTTGCAAAGCCGGGTTCATTCACAACAAAAACGCTCTCTGTATTCACAGTACAGTCTGGCCTGTTTCTTATATAACCGGCTTAGTCGAATCATTAACCCGAATCAGGTCTACGAAGGGTCCACATCCTCTCTTCATGACTAGAACTGGGACATTGGGCAGATTAGGATTTCAGTATTTCCTCACCACAGACAGGGTTTGGGTGTCTGATGCCACCCAGTGGACAGTTTTACAAATGGTCTTTTGAGCCTGTGCTGCTGATGTAAGTCATGCGGGTCTGAGTCTCGAGTGACCGTGTGCTGCCGAGAGTATCTGCAACACGCACCTGCAGCTTTGACATCCGAGAACCTGCCCGGTGGCCAGAGGCCCAAAGTCTGCAGTGACTCAGACTTGATAATGTCTGAGTTACCAGCATGCCATCACTGCATTTAGTCCTCCAAATGTGTACATAACTTGTAAACGACCGGTACCGAGCACCATATTTAAACCCCTGAAATGGTCTTGAAAACCTAAATTACTCTCAGAAGCTGAAGAAAAAAGTATTTTTCGCATGTATACATAATTCTTTCTCTGCCTGAAAGAAATTCTACATTACTGCATTGAATGTTTAGATGTGTGATGCAACTGACTTAACTGTCGACAGTTAAAAAACCCAACAACGCACATTTAATTAGTGATTACCAAATTCAAATTGTACCAGAGTAAAGAATCATTTTAATGTAACAACATAGGGATTTTATAGATACACAGTAAGAAATCATACTAATTATAGATCATTTTAGACAGACAGAAATACAGAAGCATCCTGGAATGATTGAGATTCAAATAAAATAGAAAAACATCAACACAAACATACACCTCTTAATACTGTGCTCTGATAAAATGTTTGAAAACTATTTTTTTTAAGGAACAAAAATGCCTCATAAGACAAGGTTCTTGGTCAAAACCCTACGGTATGCGGCTAAAATAGATTACAGTACTTAAATATAAAAATAGACTCTTTTTTGAATTTGTCTGTTCTTTTAGTTCTCCGCTGCAGTCTTCAAAATGGACGGATGAGTCCGTCCGGAGTGTGTCGACAGGTTGCTTGTGCTCCTTCAGTGACACATCCGAGAGGTCATCTCTTTCTGCAGACACAAGGCACACAGTACAGTGAGTTACAGCGGTGGAGGAAATAATAATGTTAATGTGACCACACTGTAAGATGCCGTATGCAGATTCTTTGAATACATTCGTAAGCTCGTGTTGAAAAGACAACACTGGGAAAATAGCAACAGATACAGCTTTGCAAAGAAAACCTGGAGCGTTGAGTAGACCACAACAAACAATTTATATCTAGTCTTCTGTTTTTCCCCAAAGATTAGAAGGTGCTGGATGCAAATGAAAAAAGGTTTAAACACCCGCTCGCTAATCTCCACCCTGAAAACAATTATGTGGTCAATCTCTGTCTAAATAAATAAGAAAAAGCTGAGTCTGAACTACACCTCTTTTGAAATTTGATCTAAGATTTGATTGAGGAAACAAACATGAACGTATCTTTGAAGAAAATGACACTATAATTATATATGCAACAAAAGGTCCCCAGCCAGGGTGCTGCTTACATTCAGATCGCAGATGGCGGCTGCAACCCGTTTTCGTCGCTAGCAAACTGCTGACAATTTTGAGTCCTACATAGCTCTTGCATGCGCATGTATGGTTCACAAGAATGGTGTTTATTTTGATGAGTTCTTCTAAACTTAAAATGGTCACGAGAGGAAATGATCTCATGATGCAAATATAGTTGCGCTTCAGTCAGTGCTTAAAACCACCAGGGCGCCCAACGAATACACTTTTATTAGCGACCACTAAATACAGGACAGTTTACTCACAACATTACTGTTTACAACATATTAGCTATTATTAGCTTGTATATCAGTATTGGCATACGTTGGTAGATAAGGAACAAGATCTTGCACAAGATAATAAAATGTGTTTGAGATCATTTAGAAAAAGCGTCTCCATTTCATAGTTTGTCCACAAGGGAGCGCTGACCAGACGATTTTTCAACTGTAAAATGTAATGTTAAGTTCAGTATGTTGTTCGCGACTCTTAATATAAAAACAGAAGCAAATGATCCTTATCAAAAGGTTTAATGTTACGTCTTTATGTTTGAAAAAACTATTACCATTTTAAATTAGTATTTATTAGTATTATTAATGAAAAAGTATATTATTAATATACTTTTATTAGATTTATAAACACTAAAATATCAATGAGCCTCAAAAAATCGAGTATTTGTGTTATTATTTCACTATGCGCTTTAATGCAGTACCATGTACTTTGCAGTGTTATATCTACTATATACATTTTTTAAAACACAGTCTTATTTGTTTTTATATTGATCTCCATACTAGACCCCCCCCCCCTTGACTCACCAGAGGCTCCAGCTCTTTGTGGTCCGTGAGGTTGAACTCAGTGACAAAGTAATAGAAATGCTTGTAGCAGGTATTGACGTGAGCCTCGGCCCCCATCTGGCTCACACGGTCAAAGTGGTGGATGTAGACGTGGACAAACACCCGGAACAGACGAGACAAAATCTTCTTAGCCACCTGCATGAAGGTCTTAGGGAAGGGAGTACCTGAGAGTCAAAACAGATGGAGACGGTAGAACACCGTGGTCAATCCCGGATGACCTTTTGCTATTTGCTTCACAGAAAGGAACTAAATGAAATAATAATGTGTTTAATGCACTGGTTATATAATATCATTCAATGACTTGTTTGAATGCGTTTCTTAAGCTTTTTTCTGTCCTCTGGAGCCCCCCTCAGGTTGGATACCAGCATGCTAAAGCACCCACTGTCACTTCATGCGTGAATGGAAAACCAACATGACTCGGTCTGCGGGATAAGCCTCTGCTCTAAGCAAGTGACTAATTTAGCATGCCGGTTTGCTTTGACTAATTCAATAATATTTCGGGAATCTGTTCCAGAGGGCCGGCGCGTCAGAGGTCGTTTCTATTCATAGCCAGCTGTACATTATGTGACCCATTTTTAAATCCATTGCTCGGATGTTTCTGTAGTTAGTCAGATGCCGAGCCACAGCGCAGGGCACGCACACATGCACACAGCTGAAGGCCGAGATAATGGAAAACTGACAATGCCACAGCAGCAGAAGATGAACTGATACGCATTATAATGTGCAACACTGTAGGTATTTTAACAAATGTGGCCTTGCAGATTGAATCTAAAACATATTTTGGTTATCTCGTTTTTTTTTTTTTTAATAGATGCCTTCACTCTGCAGAATTTCATCTGTATCTCCTTTTCATTATCTTTGCAGTCCAGGTCATTACATGTTAACCATTAAAGTGGTTAGCCCATTGAAAGAAAGATTGATCATTTAAGACATTTAATAAGTAACATACGTTGCATACTGTATTTCTACTAGTTGTGACCAATTCAACCAAAGACAGATCTTTCCCTGTCCTGCAAAACCCCCCAAATTCAGGATTTTACAAGACAAAAAACAACAAAAGTAGGCAATTAAAAAAATAAGCACAACTTAACGTAGCATTAATTAATTATTTTCTGATTCCTCTTCTGTTAATCCTATCGTGACCCCATCTTGAGAATCATTGTTAGGGGACCAGATACCCAGGCTGAGAACCAATGGGCTACAGCATCTGGACTGTGAGAATGTGCTGCTTCTTTCTGTTTTAAATCATTATTAATTGGACACCACTGTGTTTGAGTGTTCAGATAAAATCATATGACCCCACTCTGAGCTCTTGTGATCTGGCAACGATCATGAGTTTTTACAGAGCAGATACTGACTTGAAGCAGCTGAGTTGACAATGAAAGTAATGGTTGGTCACTGCCCTTCTTGTGACGTTAGGAGTCTGTGGACATTGTCTATGAATGGGTGGTAAGTTGGTTTGCATATAAGCAGAGTTCACCACCTGACACGGGGATTTGAACCAACCCCTGAGACCCTTTACAGTAGGGAATGTTGCAAATGTTGACATGCCCAGCTAAGATACAGCTCCTTATACTGGAAACATTCTTTTAGAAGACACACAAAACCAAAATGTGTGGCTATTCTCAGCACGGAGACACTTACCAACGTTGGTGGGGAAGATGTGTTCATTGTTGATTTGTACCTCAATCCAATCCATGAGCAGGCTCATGTATTTGGGGGCGGAAAGTGCCGTCGGCCTCTTGTACTTGTGCTCGTCCTGCCAGCGGTATTCGTACTTGGGCCCACCGGACATGACGGGGCAGGTCTGATCGGTGCAGGAGTCGCTGATGGTGCCGTAGATGAGGTTGATGCGGTTGAAGAAGTCGACCACGTGGACGGCCACCCAGTCGTTGAGGTCCTCGCCGTGGGGCAGCTGCACGGCCTGCTTCAGGTCCAGCCCCGCGTTCAGAGACGCCTGGGCCTTCTTGTGCAGGTCGAAGCGCTGCGTCCCGGGCTCAAACTTGCGCTTGGGCCGGAATGTCCTGTCTTTGTTGAAGACTTGTTTCAGCGCCATGGACATGGTTGCATGTGGTGCCGGCGGGCTGATTTGTTCGAATGCTTCTGGTGAATTGTTTACTGTTGAAATGGAAGCAAGTCAATAGGTCGTGTAAAGAACCGGTGCAGAGTTTTAAGTTATGAACCGTCTTTTTGTATTTGTTTGGACTCTGTGATCCTGCGTGTGATCAAAGGAGAGAAAGAAAGGGACAGAGATTAATAAGACATTTTCACTAATATTGCATACTTTCAACCAAGCCCGATTTATTCCTTACATTTTTCAAAATGGTACAATCTATGGCTGCAACTTACTGACATTTTCATTATCAATTACTCTTCTAATTATCTTATCGATTAATCATTTGGTTTATCAGACGTCAGAAAATACAAACAAATGTGCATCACAATTTCCCAGAATACTTGCTTAATTGATCAGTATATATATATATTTTAATAAGTGATTACCATTTAAGTCATTTTTTAAAGCTTTGGCCAGGCGACCTAGTTCAGGCTTTTTAATTGTAAGGATTTGCTGCTTTTGCGATAGTAAACTGGATCCGTTTAGTAATCTTTTCATCTCCATTACAATCCCTGATGCTTATTAAACATGCAATACGCCAGGGTTGACTGGGAAATGACACAATAGCATCTGTGTCCCAGTTTTTCCTTTGCCTTTGGCCTCAAGTTGCATGCAGATATGTGGTAAAGTACAACCCCCCCCACACACACACACACATACACACACACACACCTTCTTAGTAAAATATAAATCTTAAATCCATAGTGTTAATCTTGAGAAGTGGCATTAAAAAAAAAAAAAAAAGGGATGGCGGTCATGTCAAAGAGAAAGACGTAAATGGATGGTACAGGAAGAGAAATAAATGTGACCAGAGGTTTGAATTATCAGAGTTGTGCCTAATGTTTAGCACGAAATGCACGACATTTGACTTTGTTGCTAACTTTTGTCATTTAGTCTAACACTAAGAGGAGGCCTGAATTCCCCTTTTGCTCCAACTCGTCTCAGGTAAACCACAACTTGTATTAAAAAGGTGAAACGTTGTCTAAAAGTGAACGTGAGTCATTTCCTCTTTCAGTCACTAATTCCGCCGTGAAACCAAGAATCTGCGGAATGACAATAAAACGAAGTCAAACCGCCCATTACCAACATACCACGGCGACACCCGGTTCATTTAGACCTCCGTATAAACACCGGCACCGTTATCTTAACAATAACGCGCGCTTTAAATCGTTTTAGCACACTTTAAAAGATAAAAGCCAAAGATTAAACAGCAGGGCACGTGACGACTGCGCGAAGTTTATTCGTGACGTGACTAGCTAACTCGCTCGGCCGGACTTGTTGCTTTCAGCTAAAAAACAAAACCCCAAACAAGACAGGACAACCACACGTTAGTCATACTTAATTCACATCACATCTTAAATAAAACCGTGTTAAAAAAAAACATTCACGATCTCAGACGGACGATCAAACGGTGACGAAATCGCACAGTTGAAAGGCGCTTCCACGAACTTACTTGTTCCGCCTTCCTGTTCCGTTAGTTTCCTTCGATCTTTTAGCGAATATTACCTGGTTACCGATCAATAGCTTTACGTCAGGAACATGCACAGACTACATTATGGATCCACGGTGCGATACGTGTTGTAGAATTACTGTTATTTCAATAAACATGTCACTTTAATAAAGAAACTAACGTCTGACTCCTCCCTGCTAAACGAAAAGTATACCAGTGTCAGGTTAGAGACCCTGACGGCAACTTCCGGCCAGATCCTTCAAAATACTGTACCCTTTGACCGAGGTAATGTAACGTAGCCAGACTGAAAACAAGAAACATAACGACAAAAGTGCTCTAAACAACAACTTTACTCTGCTACAAGTCCTTCATTCACAATTTTTTCTTAAGAAAAAGTACAGAAGCATTAGCATCAAAATATACACAGGCTACCAAAAGTAAAAGTACTCATTATTCAGAACGGCAGTACAAGAACCTCAAAATTGTACTTAAGTGCAGTACTTGTGTATGTTCCACCACTGGGTACTGATTATTCAGTCAGTCTAAATCATTTGTGCTTCCATTTTAGGAGACTTTCTATTTTTCCTCCACTCTGTTTCTGGGGGAAATATTGTACATTTTACGGCACAAAAATGATCTGATATACAGATCAAGATTTCACATAAACTCATAAAATATTGCCGTTGTCTGGTAATACATCCAAATGTCAACTTTTTAGGGCATACAGTTTCATCTTGATGGCACAATGCAAACTTTACGTCATTATTTTGAAAAGTAATTCTTCAACTTCCGGTCTCGTGTGTCCTTCAGTGTTGCCTGGCAGCTCAGAAGTACTTCCTTTAATGCAGAATGTCACTGAATGACAGGGGGGGGGGGGGCAGCTTGACTAACCTCATTTATTTTACACAATAAACCACAATACATCAAATTTGAATTACTGCAGGAAATGTCTGCATTAAAGTCGTCTAAATGGTTCAAGATTTTCAACCTTAAATCTATTCACAGCCCTTTCACATAATATGTATTTGAACACATAATGCCCTACTACTGGTTATTTAGGCCTTTTGCTTATTATTTATTTACTTACAACTATACAGAAACATCACAAATGGCTATATTTCTTTTAAAAATGTAGAAAACTCTGATAATATTTTCATTTAAGCCTTTTATTTTAGGAGAATACAAAATCTAACCTTTAATCACTGACTTTAGGGGAATGCTGAAAGAATAAGCGTACAGTTCTATCAGTTTATGTATACTTAACGTTTATTTGGAATAAAAAATTGACAATAAACTCCTCTTAGGTGGTGGCAGATGCAGTGAAAAACCACTTCGGAGATGTACCATATACTCCCATCAAACACCAAAAGACCAGAAAATAAAATAAGTAAAATAAGATTGTTCCCCCTGTAAAGACATCAATACTTAACATTCAAACCCCGACAGACAGACAGACAGAGGTCCTCCTTGCATGGCTGACACACTGAAGTCCAATTTACAAATGCACATTTATTGTCACTGAGGCCTGTTTAGCCGTATCTGTCCTGTTTTGCTCAGTGTACACCATTCATAAAAAGCTCTTTGTGTTGGTTGTTTAATGGCCAGCTGAAAGGATGCTTTGTGCAGCACTGGGACAGAATGCGCCTTGTTTTCTGTCTACTCGACAGGCTCAGCAGCGGCTGCCGCTCCCTCAAGCTTGGCCTTGTTCGATAGGGAGTAATGGTAAGACCTCATGGACTCCTCGACCTTCTTGAAGTCAGGACGCTCCTCATGCCTGGAGAGTTAGGAGAAAGGAGGGCCAGAAACAGCCATTTTGTGATTAATGGAAGGCAATGTCACAAGATCTTAAGTGATCACAGCCTCTTTCATTCACACTCTACGCCCCAACCGCCTGTTCTTGCACTATATGCACTTGAACTACTCAGATTAAGAGGAAAAGAAGTGTGTAACGCTTTACGGCACTACGTCACACATGGGTCTAGCTCTGTTGTCTCAGTACATACATCATGTTAGAGGCGAAGAGACCAAAGAGGACAGACAACAACTTTTTGTCATTGCTGAGAGCTTTGTGATATAAAAAGCTTCAAGACAGATGCCGAGCTGGCCTTGCTGTTGGACTTGTAAGTAATATTAGCTGGCTTGCTATGTATTGTGTTGTTGCACTTGCCTGATGTCTGGTTGTGTTGGAAAAGCTGTCAACTTGCTAATTATTGATCATAAGCCAATACCTTCTTCAACGTGGTTCAAATTTCTCAAAATATCTCTCAACCTGGTCCAGTCCCCTGGTTTATAAAGGTGTCCCACAAGGATTAATGTTAGCACCCCTGCTAGTTACTTAATACACAAATAAGATTTATTTTCCAACGGAAAATTGTAATGTCTTGCATGCTATCAGGTCTACCAGACCTTCTCCAGGTTACAGCCTGATTTTCACAACCACCAGACCTCTTTTATTAATTTAATAATTGTTCTAAACTCCAGAAAGTCTAGCGGAAATCTATTAGATACAACACAGCATAATATAAGTACTTCGGAATTTGTTTCGAAAGCAGATTGTCCTACCAAACTTATGTTAAACACCTTGCTCAAAAACAAAGAAATCGAATTGGATTCTTACACAGAGCTTCACTTTTCACTTTTTAAAACTGAAAAAAACATATAATCCACAATATTATCTACATTGGATTATGGAGACATCCGTACGCTCGTGCTGTGAGTTATATGAAAAAGTCAGATAGTCATCACTGATATTCAAAAGGCATCAACATACCTGTGCTTTCAATTATAAGGAAATGCTGTCTAACTTTCTGAGTTATTTAACTGTCTTAGTGAGCTCAAAGTAAATAACCTCAATGCCACCAGATGACAGAATAAGTTAGCTAAATTAGCTTAGTTAAAAGTTCCTGAACTGGGAAAGACTATGCACTTTATAATTTCAAACAAACAGTGAACTGTGTTGGTGGGATGTTATACGTATGTATGTATGTATGTATATATATATATGTAATTTGGTCTCAGCTCTCTCTTGTAAAAGGGAAATTGATCCCAGTGAGACTCCATGATTAAATAAAGCTTAACTAACATGCAGAAGGAACAATCAGTTTCTTACTTGTACGTCCAGCATTCTTTCATCACTGTATACATTCGCTCTGGACACACTGCTGGAGACTCCATGCGGTTCCCAGCTTCAATGAAGCGCATCACATCTGGTCCTTTCATTTTCTAGACAAAATTGGGACAGAAAAAGAGCTGTAATTCAACTTGATGTTCAGAATTGATCCTCACAGTGTTGTGAAATGTTGTTAATATGTCCAACTGATGGATCACTTTGATGGTACATCTCATACCTTGTAAGGTTTCCCTCCATAGGAAAAGGCCTCCCACATGGTGATACCAAAACTCCACACGTCACTTTTACTGGAGAATTTGTGGAAGTTTATACATTCTGGAGCATACCACTTCAGTGGCCATCTACCTGCAGTACGAGCCTGTACAACACGACATGTATGAAAACAAGCAGCGTGTCAGTGATTCACTAAATGCAGCCAACACTAGCGTTAATAATTATAGCCAACATACTTGTTACTATGATTCGGAGCAGTGGTTTCCAAAGTGGGTGGCCCTGGGGTTCTTTAAGGATGGGCTAAAGGTGCTGCAAGGTTTGATCATTTCCAATTTTTTATATGTAACTTTTCACCACTTAAAAAATGAGGTGACATTTACTTTAGCTACATTTTCATTTTACAATTTTAAAGCTGTCAAAACAGAAAAAATAAGCAATAAACATTGGAATCACTGTATGTAAACTAAATTTACTTTTGAAAAACATGACTATACGCTATGCATACCGGCCTACTGGTATATTATTTCAGCTAATATTGATGTTAGTCCATATATGTCACATGTGCAAGTGTTTGTATATGTTGATGCAGGTGGACATTAGGGGATGGATGGGGTTGCCATGCAAAAATAAATGAATGAATGATTGGAAACCACGGAGTTTGGGGGTTTGGTGTAGGGCAAATATTTCTCAAACAATAAAAGTCACGATGAATGACACAATATGCTTTGACTCTTCTTGTCGAGTTGTGTATTGTTTCCTTCAGAGAGTCAGAGATTCCTGGGGCTTTCTGACCCACATTCCCTCCAGATGTAGGTCAGTAAACCATTACAGGAAAAGGTTTAGTTTGCACATACACCTTAGGGTTTGTATTTGCATACAAGGAGGTAAGTAATTCCCAGAAAAATCAATTTAAACTATCTTAGGGTACACTATTTCTGGTGATGTGTGTACCTTGTAATAGTTGTCATCTGCTCCCAGGGCCTTGGAGAGCCCAAAGTCACTGATTTTGGCAAACTGTTGGTTGACCAGCAGGACGTTACGAGCTGCTAAGTCTCTGTGAACAAAGTTCTTCTCCTCCAGGTACTTCATTCCCATCGACACCTGGTGCATCAGGTTGACAATGTTCTCCACAGTTACAGTATCCCTGTGAGGACAAAAATACTGATTATCACAGAAATCAGAAGATTTTTTTTCCAAAAGTCCTTTAAATGAAACAATCTGAGAAGGAAAAACTTTTCGTAATAATATTAATAATAATAATAATGTCTGCTAATGCTAACAAAACAAACTCCATTACACCCATCGCATTAACATTACTTACCCCTCGCCCACATTTGAGCCCCTGTCACAAATATCATCTTTCAACTGAACTCACTTATTGGTGGAGAGGAATTTGTTGAGAGGTCCGGCAGCAGCCATCTCCATGACCAGCATCAAGTTCTCAGCGTTGCACAGACCCAGCATGCGAACGATGAAGGGGTTGCTCAGCTGGTGCATGATCTCGGCCTCCCTCATCATGTCCTCCTTCACCAGCTTCTCATTGTCACTCTTCAACACTTTGATGGCCACGTCGATCTGGCCCCTGACAGAAAACAAACATTATGGATGAACACCTGACCTTTAAAGATCGTACATACTGTGTGTGCTCGCAACCCCATGTGGCATCTTGAGGGCACTGGTTTCATCAAAAGTTTAAAATAAAGCACACACAGTAAATATACGATATATTTATAATGTTTTCTCACGATTCAGCTTTGAGGACTCCTTTCTTGACGCAGCCAAAGTTCCCAGAGCCGAGCTCCACTTCATCAATCAGCAGCTGATCCCTCTTGATGTTAAACCTCCTCACTTCATTCGGGTTGTGGTATGGGTTGAATCCAGTGCAGTCCATCGGCAGAACCTCACGGTCTGCAGGCACAGTGGTAGTTGGCGTCGAGCACATGCTAACAGCTAAATAATAAAAACACTCAGTCATTTTTTATGCATGAGTGCTTATGATACTTAAAGTACATTTAGCTGCTAATACTTTTGTACTTTTACTTGCCATGAAAGATTTTTACTCTGCTGTTCTGCTATTTTTACTTGTAAAAGATCTGAATCATTCTTCCACCACATTAATTGTGTTTTGTGCTATTTTGTTTGTTTGTTTCTTGTTCAGTTTTGTGTATTTTAAAGGCCCATCTATGAACACACACTACAAACTAGCTTAGGCTATACATTCTGCAATATGTGGTGTTGGTTCATATTTGTCCCAATACAAATAGACATTAAATTAATAAATCCAAAATTATGTCATATAGTTATTTTGCTGCAGGTGCACATTTGTTTGCAGATTATCTGTCAAGAGGCGTTAGCTGATTGTACTTCAGGGGACTGACCTCGAGGTGGCGGTGTGTATCCATTTGCGCCGGCTCGCCTCTGAAAGAGTTACATTGAAATGAATCTGAGAGAAAGGAAAATATGCTGACTTAAGCAGCGCAGGATGTAATGAATACTCACCGTTGCAGGAAGACTGGGTGTCTCTGAAAGATTATAAAGCAGATAAGAGTTATATCAACAGTTTAAATATCAACAGCTCTAGGTGTAATAATTAACAAAGATGAATGCTAAAGATAACCCCCAACGATGAAGTGGAAACGGATCATTTTTACAATGTTGACATGACAGAGAAAATAAAATAAGATGTTCAGTACTTTCAGCAACTTTGCCGTTAGTGCACGCCTCCCCGAGAACAGTCACCAGGCCATCAGGTTTCATCTTCAGGTACTCAACCAGCTACAGAGATTAAGGTTTCGTTACATTTTAAGTTAAATAAAAAGGCCATCAGCTGCAACATACTAGATAATGAAAGAAGAGAGAAGTATGATGTAGGGCCTACCTGCCAGATTGTGTCAAACTTTGTTCCCTCTGGCATGGAGTATTTCCCAGATTTGTCTTGGAGGATTTGATAGTGGTACACTGTTTTCCCGTACATCATGGAGAGAGCAAAAGTACCTGACTCCTCTCTGTCTCTTATTCTGAGAAACAAAAAAACTGTGAAGCTTAAAAACGTACAATCTTCACAGGTTGGTGCAGAAGGAAAGTATAGAATAGAGATGCAAAAACATCCCCTTGAGCAACTCACAGAAACTTGCCGTCGGGTTGTGCTCCAGAGTATAGCCGCCTCTCACCTTCCTGGCGAAGGACTTTACCGTGATACCAAAGCATCTTCTCGTGAGCCGTCGTGGCGATCAGTTTCTCCAGCTGAGGGGCTTGACTGATGATGGCCTGCTCCATGGCTTCTCCCTGAGCAGAAAAATCAGCCGATACGGGCGCAGAAACAGACGTGCAGAATACACACATTTAGATAGATAGGGTTGTTGTGTTTTTAGATTAGATTAGATTAGATTCAACTTTATTGTAAGTTAAGTAGTTCTGTCCAGCGGTTCCCAGCCTAGGGGTCGGGCCCCTCCAAAGAGTGCCAAGATAAATCTGAGGGGTCCTGAGATGATTATTGGGAGAGGAAAAAAAGACAAAAACAGAGTTCTGCCACACAGATCTGATTCCATTTGACTTTTCTCTTTGTTTTTTGTGTGTGTGTGTGTGTGTGTGTGGTTTATTGTGTGTGTGATCACTTCACCTCTTTGGACCTGAAACTATTATTTAAAATAAATATGTGAAAAGTTTAGAGGGGAAATGACTCTTCGGTGGAGCTGCGAACAACTCAGCCCAAACTGCTTTTTTTGTAATGAATCACAAGTCAAATGGTTGGAAACAACTGTTTCATCTTTATCAATGTGTTGTATTTTATCAGCTTATTGCATGTGTTTTATGTAAAATCTTAATTAGTGTAGTAACTAGTAACTATATCTGTCAAATGAATTGGAGTAAGTGGAGTTAAAAGTACAATATTTTCCTCTGAAATGCATGTACCTCAAAATCTTACTAAAGTACAGTACTTGAGGAAATCTAATTAGTTATATTCCACCACTGCAACTAACATTTGATTTATTAAACGCATCTCTGTTGATTTAAGTGCAACAAGTTTGACTGCAAACTGTTAAACTGTTGCACAGCACCCGGCAGTCTCAGCAGAGCCTCACCTCCAGGTTCCAGGTTTGCTTCACGTACTCCCTCAGCATGTTTTCTCTCAGGTTGTCGAACACGCCGGGCCGTATCGGTATGTCCGGGGAGCGCAGACAGGGTTTCCTCAGGTTGCACACCAGCCCGTCAGGGTCTTTGCTGTAAAACTCACAGAGCTCTGCAGGCCCGCAGTGATGCTTCCCTCCTGTGATGCAGTAAGTCCCATTCAGCTGCTTGTCTATGGTGTAATGGTGAAACTCCAGGTTCCACACAACAGACAGGACGTAACCTCCCAGACTGCGGAGACACTGGCGCAGCAAGAAGAGACCGTCGGCCATCCCAGCCAGCTTTAGATGCTGCTCGGCATCTGAGCGACTGATGCTGCCGTAGAAAAAAGGCAGCTCGGCCGCCGGGTCGATGGACATGGTGAGGCCCGGGAGAGATGAGCTGGACTTTGGCTTGGAGTCCTGGGTGTAGATGGTGGAAAGGAACTGGAGAGAGAGACAGGGAAAGCATTTACACCTGAATTAAAAAAAATAGGAAAACGCTGGTTCAGTAGCCCAATGTGTGACCAGTGAACTCCCAGATTTAAAACCTGTTTAATGACCTGTGACCTTTCAGCCTTTTAGCCCCCACCTCCCCTCCAGTGTCTGCTCAATCAGTCTTAATTCCTCATCTACTAAATTACATAACAGTTGCGAAAATACTGTGTTAAAATGGATAACGCAACATTCAGTGCTACAAGGTTTTATTCAAAAAGCGAAAAAACACATCATCCTGAGAACCTCACCTCCACTTCTTCTCTTCCAGAGAAAGTTATAGTTTACAATGTTTTCTCAAGACTGTCAGCTCTACACAGGCGAGTGGTGAGGAGCCATATGTCTGGATGAGAAATGTAACAAGAAGCACCCACACTTTGAGACTGCATGAAGCTTGCAGATTAACACACTGGTGACAAAAGCCACAACAGGAAGTTGCAGTCCGCCCTCTGAGCCTCCATTCTCCGGCATCTCACTCTTCCGTTGAACAGGTGCTTTTTGGTTCTAGATCATTCCCTGTGCTTCAGAAAGTCAAGTTTGTAAGTTTTCCTTTATGGGAGGAAAACTTTTTAGGGGAGAATTTACCCCACCGCATCATTAAAACATTACAACTACTGCATGAACAATGTGATGCGCCCGTTAGGAATCTGATGAGAGGCTTTAATAGAGGTGTCTGAGCTGAAGTGAAGACGTAAAGATAAAAATCACGCAGGTTTTGACTGCAGTGTGGAACGGTTTTGTGATAGCGGGCGGAAAATGTCTGTTGGAGAAACAGAAATTGACAGAGATCCCAATACGTCAGCACACCACAACACGCAGAGCAAGCAGAAAGGATTGAGATTTTATAATAATCACATGAAATAAAAAGTCAGAGATTAGGCAGGTTATTGTGTTGGGTTTTATATCTTGAACGTCAGCAGTCGAGTTTGTACAAAATGAAAGGCAAAACCATTTCTACCACAGTGTAATGGAAACATATCAATCACTATTGTTAATCTTGGTTTTGTCTTTCTGTTAGACTTTTTAATAATTTAATTTATTTTTTTTAAATTTAATTTAAATCAGTTTCCAGTCTGACTGAAAAAGTTCAGAAATAAAGCACTCACATTGATTCTCTGAACAACTCTGTTCTCTGAACAGTTTGACTCTGTTCTCTGAACAGTTTGACACCTTCAAATGAGAGTTAAAACACTTTTTTTATATTACACTTCACATTGCAAGACAATGTAAAATCATAGAGGTGAGAAAAAAAGTGTTACGACCTCAGCTTCCTGGCTACATATGTGTGATTCTGCCCACATCCACAGTGGACAACTGAACAGAAAAACATGGTTGCCATAGGAAATAAGACTCCACTGTGGCTTGACCCCCTTCTTACCACAACAAAGGCCTCTAGACCCTAAAGTGTGGACAGACAGACACCCCACATGTCTATTCATGATATTGTGATACAATATCACCACAATGCAGGAATGCTTTGTGAAGTACACATAAATCTGTTTGTATGGTGTTTCTTTAAGACATTAATTAGACATTTAATAAGTATAGTTTAGGTACATTTTCTTGGATATATATATTTTTATTTGACTTTATTTAAATTCCCAGTAAACACTGAGAAACATACAGAAGATAGCACGGTGATACCATTTTTATATCAATTCTAAATTCATCATCAAGGTCGGTGATATTACTTGAACAAACTAAAACTGAAAGAGGAAGTGAATTTAATTACAAACCAACAAACCCTCCTAACACACCATGACAAAAATATTAGCAACACTGCTGTAATTTATTACATGACCAAACTCAGCCGAATATTGACCGTTTTCCAAAAGGACATAAAAACTTCCAGCAATGACAGCAGCCAAGTCTTTTTCTCAGCTCATGTTCTTTTCAAAATATGATTTTTATGGCTTTTCAACCTTATAAGCCACAAAAGCAAAAAGAGTGGAGACAGATGAGGTGACACATGACACAGTTCCTCTGTCAACTTTGAACCCACAACAATGTTGTATCTTTTATAAGGAGCCTATTCTCATCAAAAGATGCAAGGCAGAAACTAACTGAATACAATGTATAAACCCTTGTTGCGCATACGTTCGTATACTTTTGCAAATTAGGTGTTGCAGAGTAAGCAGATAGTGACCCAGTAAAAAGTGAAAAAGGTCCTATGAGTCATTATTTTCAACAAGCGGAGGAGTACATAAGCGACAAACGCCCAAGTCTACAGGCCCGAGTGCTTGTTTTCCACAGAGAAGAGAGGGTGAATTTTCTTCTGACATGATTGTAGGTCCTCTGTCTTAAAGCCTCAGGAGCAAAGTTAATGTAAATAAATAAAAAGCAAAAACCTGATCATGTTTGTCATGTAGTTCGATGAAGTGACTGGTCAGTCAGTCTTAATGTCAGTGATGGAGAGGTTTTGTCAAGCATGAAGAACTGAGTGAAGCTAAACACACGCGCTAATATAATCTTCCTCATCTTGATCTGCTCCATATAACTTAATGACTCTCTACGTGACAATAAAAGCACAAGCATACAACTTTCTTATCCAGCTGATACTGTTATTGGGATAAAGCTCAGCTGAAATCGGGCTGTATGGAGACATGCTCATGGGAGAGACATGGGAGATGTATTCAGAAAATTTACTCACGTAAAACTAATAATATCACACTGTAAAAATGCTAGTAAAATAAATAAATAGTGACATGTCTGCTTGAAAAGAGTAAAAACAATAAAAGCAAATCTACCAATAGAGTTAAAACTCAGCAACTCAGAGACCTTTAAGCTCTTTAACTCTCATGAATCATACATGTAAACCATGAGGTCAGTGATTTAATTTGCTTCTTTAACTAATAAAAGCAGTGTTTTCCGAAGATTACGTAATTTGTGTTAAATCAAGAACATACCAGTGGTAACTATTGAGCTATTAAAAGTTATTTTAGGTCACGATTATTTTGCTTTCGCTATCAGCTCAGGGGTTATGTAACTCAAAGCATTCCTCCACACGTACATCAACATTTGAGACCGCGTCGGCATCCACCAGCAGATAATGTGTCCTTTAACCCTCATACATGAAATGATTTCCCCCCAAACTGGTCTTTGTTTTAGTGACAATTTAAAAACAACTAAAGCCGTAGGTGGACTTGGATGAGAGACTGATCTGCATATCAGATTGGAAATCGAAATTCCCCAAACTGAAGCATAATTTCCTGCATCGATGGAAACAACTGACATTCAGATAAACAGTTTGCACGTGTTCCTTTGTCACAATTCACACTGTGTTATTCCAAACCAAAATGAGCATGTTGAGGTTTAAGTCTACACTCAACACTACACTGGGCCTTAATCTGAAACTGAATGTAATGTTCAAATTGTCTGGAAAACCTTTTTTTCAAAAATTTAAAAGCACGATTTGTACATAAAATCCTCTCTGTCGTCTGACTGTGGCTGGAACATTTAGCAGATATGCTTCAGTCCAGGACCAAAAATACATCCTGTAATTTCACAAAATGTTTCAAACGATAAAAGACACACACACACACACACACACACACACACACACACACACACACACACACACAGACCTCCTCGTTGTCTACCCATTTTTGGTTTTCTATTCCGAAGCACAATGAAAGCAGCTATTTATATTTTGCACATGTAATCTCTACTTTTGTGAGCCAGATCAACAATGCCTCAGCCCGACTGTGGCGCACACACTTTTTTATTCTTTTTACAGCTCAGACACAGCTGTGGAAATAGAAAAACACCCATTTTAATTGGACCAGTAAGAACATAAATATCTTGTAGATTGTTGTAGGTTCACAGACTCAATTTGGCGAACTGCTGCTATTTCAATCCACACTGTAGATTTTTGTTGATATATTGTATTATTTTAATACAGCTTTTCCTCAGGAGTCTTCAAAATGTGACCTAACGTATCATTTTTTTCCCTTAGTTTTTAAAGAAAGAACATAACAAGCAAAGGAAATCCACTAATGCAACGCTTGTATGCTGTTCAATGAGATGTGACAACAAAACCTACTTACATTTCACTGCTAGGTAGAGCGATGTTGTTGCTTCAGAGACAAAGATTTATCTGCTGATCTGACAGCAGCGGTGCTGTCAACTAGTGGGAGTCAGAGACAATGACACACACGCACACACACACATTCACAAAGAAGCTTCCTATATAATCGGTTCAACATTTGGGGAACATGTTAATTCGCTTTCTTGATGAGAGCTGGATGAGATCAATACCACTCTCGTGTGTTTGTGTTCAAAGCTATATTTTGACATTTGAGGACAGATGCTTGTTCGCTTTGTCTTGCTGAAAGTGAGATGAGAATATCAAAATGTCTCTCATGTTTCTTCTTTAAATATTAAGCTACAGCTAGAGGCCAATTTGCTCAGTTTAGCATAAAGACTGGAAGTAGCGGGAAACGTTCACGTCTTTATGCTAAGCTAGCCAACTCCTGTAACATTTCTTGTTACTTTCACTTTGCTGTAGATGTGTGACCCAATACTGACATTTAAATACTTTTACTTTACTTTTTAAAATTAAATACTTAATTTTTAAGTGAAGTGTTTTATACTTTTCATTAAAGTGTGACCATTATGACAGGTGCACTCCAACACCTGTGCAAAACCCACAGTATTAATGGCAACGATAGGGCTTCTATGAGCACACACACACACACACACACACACACACACACACACACACACACACACACACTCACACACACACACACAAAACCCCCACCGGCTGCAGCTGCTTCCTTGGAGCCGCATA